>VXBJ01003793.1:243230-299284 GCA_013400055.1 Nycticryphes semicollaris | reverse complement strand
AAAAAAAAAAAAAAAAAAAGAGAGAAAATAGATGTTAATTTAAAACAATATGCAGTTAATTGGAATTTTCCCGATTTTAGTTATCAGTAGATTTTATAAAATATCTCTGATTTTCTTTTTTTAATTGACTTACTGTGAAGGTTGTTCTTGGTTTGCGTCTAGTTCTCTGAAAGATTATTCAAAAATCAGCAGAATTAATATGGTTAAGGACAGGCAGCTTGATTGGACTTTGCGCTTCTTATGTAAAACANGGAATATATAGCAAACAAAGTCCTTAAATAAATGCTTATTTCATTGTCACCTGTGAAAACAAGCCTGAACAGACTATTTTTCCACCAGGAAAAGTTGCCTTTATCTACTCTTGGCTTATTTACATCCCATAAAGCTCCCAGGAATTCTTCTTTACCTTATTAGAGGTCGTGCTGAATGCTCCAAGTAACTGTTACGCTTAAGGATGAATACATTCGTGAATACACAGTGAAAATGAAACCAAATAATGCAAAAGGGGAGTACTACTCTTTTGCTTCTTTTCCTTTCTTCTAAGTCTAATAGAGAAAAACATGACCCATCTAGCCTGAAAGAAACAGGATTTTACTACAGTCCATATTGTTTTTTACTTGATTAACTACAGAACAGCAAGATGAGTTTCAGACAGTTTAGAAATGGTTTGGAAATAGCTAGGCTCAGCACAAATCTGCTCAATTAGTACTCCTCTGCTTTTTGAATATGTGTTCAGATTCTAAACTATTTTAAATTGACCTTTTATTTTATTATGAGAAGTTTTGTTTTTATCATCTGCACTTTTCAATGAAAATACTAAAAAATATTTCAAACATTTTAAATAAATTAATTGTACTTCTTAACTGTCACTTCAATGTATAGAGTAAACTAAATATGTTCAACACCTTTACACAAGTAAAATTTATGAGAAATTAAATATAAATCCCTCTCCTAGAAGACAAGCAGTTTTATATGAATTCCTCTGTAGGACTTCTATCACTTTACTCAAACAAAAATTTATTAGCCTGATAATTAACCAGAATAGATAATTTTTGTTCCTTTTAGTCATGCTTACGTGTATTCTCAAAATTTTAAAAATTACTACTTTTTACAATGTTTTGAATACAAAAACTCTTACCAGACTGAGGATTACTTTAGAAAGGGTATTTTACCATCATCAGTCAAGCAAAAGATAAAGGATTAGTAAATTTAAGTATTAAACTGTTTATGAGAAGTCATCCTGAGATACCTGTATATATTTCTACCTAAACCAGTTAATGGGAATACTTCTGAGTTTTAACTTGCATGCGTAAGTGCTTTCCCAGACTAGATCTGAATGAACTCATCCAATTTCAGGTAAAGTCTGTTTGTCAATTTATTTCAGTGGGAACTGAATAAAGTTCAATGAGAGACTCTAAAGAAATGTAAATTAATTTAAACAAATTTAACATATATATGAAAGTCTTTCATAACTGTTTCATCTTAAAAAGAAAATGGACAAAACTGCAAGATCTGTCACAATATTCTGCTATCTCATTGCAATGTCTCAGTTCCATTGCAGTACAATCATGATAATACAGTGAAATAGAAATAAATCAGAATATCAATTTGTACTAGTCTCTATTGCCTGCATAGAGTAATGTAATGAAAATGAGACTGTTTTATAGCCAGTCATCATACTACAGCTGAACCAACTAAACAGATTTTTTAAAAAGTGGGAAAATTGGGACAGTATAGAATTTTGCATCTACTTAGTAAGCTACATTAGTCATAAACCAAGGGTTTGATTAATACTGTCTTCCCTCAGTTCATTTATTTAGTTAAATCACCACCTTCTCCCTGAGCTTTAGAAGCAAAACTAGTTGCAACTTCACCACAAAACATAAGCGCCCTATTTTTCAAATGCCTTTTTCTGCCACTCCAGAAGCTGACTTATGATCAGTTTGTTCATAAAATATTAAGACATTTTCACATATAGGAGAGGGTAAACTTAGATAAATAAATGCATGGAAACAGTCTGGAATAATTAAAAGTGAGTTACAATACAGAATGATCTTTGTCACCTAACTTAAGCATTAAGTGCCATTATATGGCACATGAAGGACACCCAGGCGATCAGGCCCAGCCATCAGGGGTTCATGAAAGTCCTGCTTGACAAACCTGATCTCCTTCTATGACAAAGTGACCCCCTTGGTCGATGAGGAAAAGGCTGTGGACATTATTTACCTAGAGGCCTTTGATACATTCTCCTGGAGAAACTGGCTGCCCATGGCTTGGATGGGAGTACTCTCTGCTGGGTTAAAAACTGGCTGGAGGCCAGTCCCAGAGAGCGGTGGTGTTAAGTCCAGTTGGTGGCTTGTCACAAGCAGTGTTTCCCAGGGCTCAGCATTGGGGCCAGTCCTCTTTAATATCTTTATGAATGATCTGGACAAGGGGATCAAGTGCACCCTCATTAAGTTTGCAGACAACACCAAGTTAGGTGGGAATGTTGACCTGCTTGAGGGTAGGAAGGATTGCAGAGGGATCTAGACAGGTTGGATCAATGGGCCAAGGCCAATGGGATGATCAACAAGGACAAGTACTGGTTCATGCACTTAGGTCACAACAACCTCACGCAGCATTACAGGCTTGGGGAAGAGTGGCTGTAGAGCTGCCTGGCAGAAAAGGACCTGGGGGTGTTGATCAACTGTCAGCTGAATGTGAGCCAGCAGTATGGCCAGGTGGCCAAGAAGGCCAAGAGCATCCTGGCCTGTATCAGGAACAACATGGTGAGTAGAACTAGGGATGTGATCGTCCCCCTGTACTTGGCATTGGTGAGGCTCCACCTTGAGTACTGTGTACAGTTTTGGTCCCCTCACTACAAGAAAGACATTGAGGTGCTGGAGTGGGTCCAGAGAAGGCCAATGAAGCTGATGAAGGATCTGGAGAACAAGTTCAGGAGCAGCTGAGGGAACTGAGATTGTTTAGCCTAGGAGAAAAGAAGGCTGACAGGAGACCTTATCACTCTCTAGAACTATCTGAAAGGAGATTGTAGAGAGGTGAGGGTTGGTCTCCTCTGCCAAGTCACAGGTTAAGAGGAAATGGCCTCAAGCTGAGCTAGGGGAGGTTTAGACTGGATATTAGAAAAAACTTTTACACTGAAAACGTTATTAAGCATTGGAACAGGCTGTCCAGGGAAGTGGTTGAGGCGCCATCCCTGGAGGTATTTAAAAGACGGGTAGACATAACACTTACAGGTATGGTTTGGTGGTGTTTTTGTCAGTGTTAGGCTGATGGTTGGGCTAGATGATCTGAAACATCCCTTTCTACCTAGACAATTCTATGATTCTATGATTAACTGCAGGCAAAAAATTATGTTCTAATCATGCAAAATACAATTTAAGCACTTTTGTGAAGAACAGAGCTATAGTGATGAGGGAATGGTCTGTAAGAGCAGTGATTTAGAGAGCGATTTAAGGTTTGTCATAGCTTATTGTTACAGTACAAACTCTCACTGCAGTAGAGTGGACAGAGAGAGGATTCAGTCCATACATTATACCAAGTAGGAGAAGGAAATTATTCATGCCTTAGTCTACAGCATTACAATCTCTCCAGAATATGTCAAGGCACCTAATGATTATCCTTCAAAAACGTTCTTATGTTCAAAATCCTAAAAAAGTTGTGTGAATATAATCCAGGAGCTATAAAACTATGTCAAGTAAAAGGTAATTGGCTACTACCTTAATAAAGAGAGGGTTGAGTGAATCTTATGAATATTTATAAGTATTTTAACATAGAAAAGATATCTGAAAATTAGTGTCCTAATAGAAGTTATAATATCCAAGATGTATTTTCTGTCTTCAACTAAACAATTTCCATGAAGAGAAATGGAACATAGAAGCCAATAGACAATAAGTGTAATGAACTTCTGAGCAATTGCAATTTATAAAGTGGAAGTAGATGTTTTGCCCATGTATCAGCTTTAATTTAGACAAGGTCAACTCTCCTGATCCTATGAGTTGCTTTCCAGAATATTCAACTGGCTAAAATCTCTTAAAACATATAACTCAATAGAGGTAGATCTTTGAGCTGCATTTGTCATTTCAGCTTTACAAACTTAACCTTACTTCTGAAAGATTAAAATTTTTTTGGCTTATACCTAATCAACGACAGAATACTCAGACAAACTTACAGCTTACTTTGAGAGATATTTCTTCTATACGGGAAACAACCTCCTTGGTGTTTATTTATCACTGAAGTTATTAAATATGACTCCATGCATTAATGTATGGGAACAAAATATTTTCCATAAATACTGCTTGCAGTATAGTTGCATTTAAAATGGGATTCTTACTACAGTTATAACAGAAAAATTGTATTTAAATGGAGTGGTATTAACATTTGTCTTAGATTTAGTAAGATTTCTTAAACTATTTAAAGCAGGATTAAAAAGTTCCATCTTTCTAAAACATGAGCAGATGTTTTCACCCTCAGCATCTAGAAATAAGATGCCATTTGAATCTGGAAAAACAAGATATATTAATTCAGATAAATATAGTATAGAACATTAGGTATTTAAAAGTGGTCAGGGCTTTACTTCACAATTTACTGTATTTAATATGCTATATGAAACATGATGGAAAAACAATCAAGTAACTTTCTGAGCAGGTGGAAAACATTTTTCCCTATGGAAGTTGAATAAAGCATTTATTATTCCAGACACATCGAAGTTTTTTTCCCTGATACTTTTTCTAGACAATGATATGTCTGGTAACATTGCAACAATATAAATAATCAAGGAATTTGAATGAACTTTTATCCTTCCCTCACTGAATTACTCTGGACAGCTTTTGCCATGCACAAAGAGTTTTGTAAGCTGAATATACACAACTTAAAAGTATTCAGCAGTTACTGATTAGTTACTACAGAAAAAAGATAACATGAATTAATGAAATACTAAACTAAGCATTAGTACACTCAGTGCCCTAAATAAGAAACAGGACTTTGCAGGTCTGGGAGTTCTCAGTGATGTGGGGTAGGGCTGGTTTCCACTGCCCTGGGAATGGATCCTCAGTGTGACCGAATTGCTGTCTTCCAAATCCCTGCTTTTTTCTGAGGATTTTATTCCTTTTCATAAAAATGTTTTTTCATCTCAAATACTTGAGCCTAGTTCCATGTTGTGGTTTAGCCAAAATTATAAAAACCAGACTGACAGATGTCCATTTCTCCCTCCAAAAAGAAAGTAGAGGAAGAGGATAAGGAGATTTACGAGTTTAGAATGAAATAAACTACTTTAATGAAGTATTAATACTAAAGTTAAAGTAAGAAGAAAAAAAATGAAATAGATACAATATATACAAAACTGTATCAAGCTCCCAGGATGACGGTCACGTCACCAGCAGGCATCAGGAAAAGTCCCATACTGGACTTGGTGATCGACAGGAGCTGGATTCCAGATCTGGAGTCAGGAATGCTCGGATTGAGGTCAAAGCCACATGAATAGACAGGGTCCTCCTCAGATGTCAGGCATCAAAGAAAAAAAAAGTTGACCCTTTGATCCCTCAACTTTTATACTGAGCATGATGCAGATGGGATGGAATAACCCAGTTGGTCAATTTTGGGTCACCTGTCCTGTCCGCTTCTTCTGACAAGTGTGACCCCTCTACGCTTTTCTGCTTCCAACCCTCCAATGGGGCAAATAACAAAATTGCCTGACCTTGGTTGTTATAGCAATAAGTGTAAGCAAGTGCCTCTCTGTATACCATTCCTTGGTATAATCAGGTCTTGTCACTGCAAGAGTGCACAGTTTCTGAACAATATGCTGTAAATTTCAGCGTTTAGTTAGTTAGAAGAGGCCCAGCTAAAAACTCAAATTACTGAACAGAAAGTCGGTTCATTTTACCTCACACCAGGACACTCCCTCTGAAGACTCTTACCTCTGTCTGTAATTTTATCTCTCAGCTTGAAGAAGTCCACTTTATTAACTTTTTGAAAGTTTTTGCTCCGAATTTAGTAATTTCCTCACAATTCTCAGAGAGGGTTACACAGCTGTGCATGGAATCAAAGGCAGCTCAGCTCCTGAGGAGGAGCAGAGGAGATACAAACTCAAGTAATTACATATTAAATATATAAAAGTATTTCCATTGTGTCCTATACAGAAATCAAACCTATTTACACCGGCTCAGTCCATTCTACAATACTATGTAAAAATATATTTTGTAAATACTTGCACTCTGTTCCACACAATTTGTGAAATGTCTAGATTACCTAGGAAATTCTAAGAATTACAGGCTGGAGAGTTGGGCAGAGAAGAACCCGATGAAATTCAGTAAAGGCAAGTGTAGGGTCCGGCACCTGGGGAGTTATTACCCCATGCACCAGTACAGGTTGGGTGCTGACCTGCTGCACAGCAGCTCTGAGGAAAAAGCCCTGGGGGTCCTGGTGGACAACAGGATGACTATGAGCCAGCAATGTGCCCTTGTTACCAAGAAGGCCAATGGCAGGCATCCTGGGGTGCATCAAGAACAATGTGACCAGCAGGTCAAGGGAGGTTATCCTGCCCCTCTACTCTGCCCTGGTGAGGCCACATCTGGAGGACTGTGTCCAGTTCTGGGCTCCCCAGTTCAGGAAGGACAGGGAACTGCTGGAGAGGGCACAGCAGAGGACCACAGAGATGATTAGGAGCCGGGAGTGTCTCTCTTATGAGGAAAGGTGAAGGGACTTGGGTCTTTTTAGTCTGGGGAAGAGAAGGCTGAGGGGGGATCTGATCAACACCTATAAATACTTAAAGGGTGGGTGGGTGTCAAGAGGAAGGAGCCAATCTTTTTTCAGTGGTGCCCAGTGAGAGGACAAGAGGAAATGGGTGCAAACTTGTACCTAAGAAGTCCCATCTAAACATGAGGAGGAACTTCTTCACTTTGTGGGTGGCAGAGCACTGGAACAGGCTGCCCAGAGGGGTGGTGGAGTCTCCATCTCTGGAGACATTCCAAACCTGCCTGGACAAGTTCCTGTGTAATCTGCTCTAGGAGGACCTGCTTTGGCAGCGGGGTTGGACTAGATGATCTCCAGAGGTCACTTCCAACCCTATATCATTCTGTGAGAATAAAAACCTGTTATTCATCTTCTGCTTATTAATACTGAATTTCAAAGTTTCATTTATTTCTCTATTCTAGAGTTACAGGTCATCATATCCCTTACAAATCACAAAAATGACAAGTGGAAGAGAGCTCAGAAGTTCATCCCATCCATTCTCCTTTCTTCAGACCAGATCAGCTATTCCCTCTGGCTCTCCTGGCAGATGTTTGAGTTCTGTCACTCCATTTGATTCCAAAATCAAAGATAGAGTTTGCAGATTATCTGAACCGTTAGGAAGTTCTTCTGATGTCCAACCTGAATTGCCCTTGATATAGGTTAGACCTGTTCTCCTTTTCCTATACACAGCAACTATGAAGAACAACTTCTTCCTTTCCCCTTTGCAGAAATTTTAATACTGCTTTCACAAGTGTTGTCTGTCCTCTCTGAACAACAACAAAAAAACCCCAGTTCCTATAAGCCTTCTGGAAAGAGTTTGTGCTATTGATCTTTGACATTGCTATCCTCTGGGCTCAAACTGTTTCGATGTTTTTGTTGTGTTTGTTTTGGATTTTTTTTTTTTTTGAGGAAAGTAGCCTCAAACTGGGCTTTATTTCAGAAACAGGTAAATATTTTTAATTTCTATAACTAATTTGACTTTTTTGTGCTTTAGCAGGATGGAAATATACTTACTTATTTTACTTAATCTTGTATAGTGGATTATATCACTGTAGTGAAATGACTAAATATAATCACTTTTTATTCAGTTCATCTCATAAGATATTGATTATGGCACTATGGCAATGTTCTGCATCTTAGTCTTTGACCAGAGTCGTATTGCTTTGGGGTTTTTTTGAGGTTTACTGTACCAATGATTGTACATTGTAAGGTATACGTGGTTCTACAGGGTATTTTATTCAGTGCAGATACACTTGTTCACAAGCTCCAAACCTTTTAAATAGCCATACCCATAACACTAAAGGTAATGCTTCCTCTTACCAACCACTTCTGCTTCCAAAAAAACACTGCTACATGCCACAGCTCAGCCTGCTTTGTATGCCTTAATGCCAATGCATTATTGACAACAGTCCAGGTAGATCCACCAGGCAGGTTCCAGTTATGATATCAAGATATGCCAACATGTGATCACTTTGTAAGAAATAGTACTAAAGAGACCAGAGGACTTAACTCCCACCATGCAGGACTTCAGCTATTTGAACATCGGGTTTCCGTATGTTGTGGCTGGATACATCATGGCTACAATTACTGAAGGAACAATTATCTGTAGTTGTTCTATTGACCCAAACTAGATGTTCCACTGTCTCACTAATTTATCTGCATCTTCACTCAACTCCCAGTTTTCCTCATTCTATAAGGGTTCATTAATCTTAATTTCCACAAATTAATTTCTTAACATCTATCGAATAGCTATTTAGAGCTCCTTATCTTTCCCAACACTTCCAGGCACAAGCTCCTGGTTTGCTTGCAGTTCTAAGCCATCTTTCAGTCCAGGGACTGTCAACAGCTGAAGCTGGTGGCAGAGAGAATGGAAAAAGAGATCAGAAAGAAGCAAGTACATTTCCGTCAATCGCAAGCAAGATACATCTGAGCTCACTCACTACAAATCTTAGTCTCCGTGTGCACTGCCCTGATTGTCTACCAGGTATCATTTTCATTTTCTGCTTCTAGTTCCTGGGTGCAAGATTGGGTTTTAGAAAGTGTTAATCAGCTACTGATAAATATACAATAGCTAATACGTCTTAGGAATAAAGGAATTTTCCCTCTATTAGAATAATTTGTTTGATTTCGTTTAGAGGGGAAAAAAAAGTGCAGCTTATATTTGTTACAGAAAAAATTTTTCCTCACAGACACTCAGAAATGCCCAAGATTCATAACTTATTTTGGTTTCTAGTGTCCAGAAATTATCATAAATCTACTCTCACTCTATGAAACAGATCAATTCTTTTACAAGCCACAGGCTCTGAAGTCACTAGTGAGCACAGTTTTGTTGCCTCATCATTAGCTAGACATCACTGAGAGAAACAGAGCATTTAGATGTCAGCCTTTGATAGCTGACCTGCTTTATCCTATGTTTTGTGCTTTTTAATAGATAGAAAAGTTGTCTTCCCAAGTCAGTAAAATATTCTCTGTCATTCACAGCTCTGCTATGTAATAATCTAGACAAGTGTCAGTTCTATAAAATTCCTGAAAAACATTTTTTAACTGACTTATCTTTACAGCAACTACTTCCTGTATTTATTAAGCAGCCACAACAGTATTATAGCACTTGATAAAACTTGATAATATGTATACTAAACTAATATTATTTTACTTAAATTTATAACAGTATTCTAAACTAAAACTTGTTTTTCACCAATTCAGATTACTGTTTTTCTCTGTTTTTTATTTTCAGTCAAAACTCACTCTTGTTCTTACCTGTAGATAAGATTGTTAAAATGTATTCTGATTCAACAAGGTTTTTTGCTGTACTCCCAAACATCAGCTGTATCAAGGCTAAAACAACCTCTTCTGATACGTTTCCCAATGAAACTCGAACTTGTTAGAATTCTGCCTTACAAATCCAAACTTCCACTTTTTCTTGTTCATTTCTTACTCATTTCTAAGCATAAAATTTGTATAAAAGTGACATACCATGACACCAACACAATCCATGAAATTTAAGAATTGTTACGCATGGCCAAAGTCAGTATAATGTTAGTAAACAAAGTCCTTCCCGCGCAATAAAAAGCAGAAAGAATCAATACAAAGTATTTAATTAATCAGCAACCCTCAGGGGTCTTCCTCAATGCTTTCTTCCCTTCCCTGTGTGGACTATGAAATCACAACATGATTTCCTATCAGCTTCCCAGGCAGAATGAGAGACAAATGCCAGAGACAGAAGAACTAGTGAGTGGCTCCACAAAAAAAGCTGATGTTCAAAGGGACTCTTGAACTACAAATCTTAGGATAGCGTTCCAGCACCATCAGAGCTAATTGAAGGAACACAGTGATATCTGCTCATATTTCAATTTCCTCACCCTTTGCACTCTAGATTTCCTCCTTTCTGACTCAACCCTGAGTCACTGCCTCTGCCCAGTTTACATTCTGCTTGCACACAATGACACATGAACTTGTGCGAGGGTCACGATGCTAAATGTAATTCCTTGATTTCATCTTATAGTCAGCAACAAATAATAAATGATTAACAGCTCATTCCAATTAAGCAAAGTGTTCAGAGCAGTCCATGTCACCATTCACTGAGAGCAAGTGATTTTGTCAGTATGGAACAACGTTCCAGGAAGCAACTCTTATAAGCTCATTTGAGCATTTAGTCAAACTGAGACATCCACTACTGTAAGAAAAGGCCTGTATCCCTTGTATTCCATGTCTGCACCTGGCACACTAGGAACACTGTCCCAGTGGAAACTAGAGACCCGAGGGATCCACAGGCTCCCCCTGTGGGCAAGCTATCCTTATTAAATACTTCAGGAATTCATCAATGGGAGCATCCTCTGGGGTTCCTTCTACAGTTGATACTATAAAGTAAAACTGAATTTGGAAAATGGATCTGTTTTAGACTGTCTCTGGTGAGTATCTTGAGACTTGGTGGCATTCAAACAAAGCCTTTTATCTAACCACTAGAGGAAATGATTCCATGTCACAAGCCATTTGCAGAAGACATTATAGCATTTTCCATGGTGTCTGGGATAGATACATTGCTGCTGGGTTATCCCATATCCAGAAGAAGACAGATGATTTCTCCAGTGATCACTTATGGCTGGCAATCAGTTCACGGAGAGGTCTGTTGAGTTGGCAGTTATAAGCAGGTGTTACCAGATCAAGGTCAAGTTCTAAACCCAAAACTGATTCCATGGTGTGGTGCCATGAGGGAGAAGAACATATTTGCCTAGGTTATTCATGGAACATCTTGGCATAGTAGTGGCTTATTCTGTTAATGGTAAACTGAGTAAACTGGTCTCCTCCCAATGGATCACATGGTTACAGATAAGGACTCGATTGTCATGCCATATCAGATGAGTCTTACATTAGTGTTAAACCATGATAGGAAGTAGAGGAAAACAATAATGACATTGTTCAGCTATAAAAATCACCTTTTTCTTCATGTGTATTTATATGACTATATGTGGAAAAAGAAAGGGATGAACAACAGAAAAAAAGAAAGATGTGTGTATATATATATATATATATCTTCAATACCAGCAAAATATGAATAGAAATAATGGCAAAAGTTACCAAAACCCCCTGTTATGCATCAGCTTTGACCTAGATGATGATTAAAAGTCAGAATTTTGTCTCTCTCCTGATCTGGGTACATTATACTAGTCTAATGGTATTTAAGAGTAGGTCCTCAATTTCTTGTTGCTATGTTTACCTTGTAATTTTTGCAGTGAACCATTTACTAACTTGAAGACTGATCCTGAGAACTACTCCGTAGATGGATTTCTGCACACTTAGAGAACCTTTTTACTTCAGTTGCAGTCACCTAGGACGCAACTTTCAACTATACATAACGAATTTCTCAACATTTCTCTACCCAGAATAAAAAAAGGATATATAGGAAACTCAGTCACGGAATCATGGAATTGTTGGAGTTGGAAGGGACCTCTAGAAATGATCTAGTCCAACTCCCCTGCTAAAGTGGGATTGCCTAGAGCACATTACTCAGGACTGCATCCAAGTAGGTTCAAAAGTTCATATTAATGTGGGAAAGTTCATGTTAATGTGGGAGGAAAATAGGCCTCTATGATCCACTTATGCAGTTACAACCAAAACAGTGGTAAAAAAAGAACTCACAGCTCTGGCTACTCCTGTTTGGTTGTGTTTCTCCTAAAACTTGGGAGATTATAACAAAAGGAACTGACTTGACTGCAGAGCAAGCAAGAGTAATTGCTTAAACCTTGAGGCTACTGAATTCAGAAATTTGTTAAATGGGGCTTGCAGGTTTACCTCTCCTTAACTAGTAAAGATTGCACAGCCCTTAAACACACAGCCTCAGAGCAGAGTATCAGCTACACTGTAGGAAGAACGTACTAAAAGAAATTTAGTAGTTGAAAAGGAGATTTGGGTAGAAGATTACTCCACTCCAGAAGAAGGTTATGAGAAAAATGTAAAATCATATGAATCCTGGAAAAATTGTTGGGATTGGCATCCAGGAAAGTATCTGTTTGACTTAATAGAACCACAGTGCTTTTAAAGTAGCAGTGGTACAAGGGTTAAATCAGCAAGAATAATTTCTGGAACCTGTGAATCAAGAAGAAATACAATGGGAGGAGCTACAAATTCAGATTCAACCAATGGGCAACATAATAAAGGTAAGAAGGAATGCAAGGAAATCTCAGTCATGTGGATCTGACGGAAGGTCTGTACATTCTGCAATTTTCAAAAATATGGTCATAAAGGACCCACAGCCTCCATTTAAAAATAAAGATCAAAAGGAACAGAAAAGGGAAAACAGTCCTCAGTGTGGGTTTAGCTCATTCTGTAAAAAGAGGTGTAACAGTAACTGCAAAAGATGCTTGGAGAACATGATAAAAACTTCCTTTAGAGAATACCAATGGGCCTGCAGGAAAGCAACATGGTAAAATTTGAGTAAAAGAGGCTAAGATATGAAAAAATGGGATAGAATCCATGAATTCCCTGCTGTCAAGCTAACAAAAAAAGATGATGAGGAGGAACAAAAACTACAGAACCTATCAGGTCCATCTCAGTGAAGTCCTCAGGCATCATCCCTCCCTCTGAACAACAAAGACTAGGGACACTCTGTTGTCTACTTGCCCCTGGTCTAGTGGTAAAATTACAATATAACCAATGGAAATGGCAAATAACAATATTAGTGTTGGGTGGTAAGAGAAAGAACATTAACTACCACTACTGCTATGATGTTAATTGATACTATAGTGTTAGTAAATACTCTTCAATTAAGATTTGTTGCAGCTGGAACTCATGAAAGTGGAAAAATTATAAAACTTGTATTATCAGCATGAAAGGATGTTCAAGCACCTGTATTAAGATCTCTGCCTGCATTTAAATAGCTGCCAGGTTCAGGAGTTCCTTCTCAGTGTAGGAATGGGAGGATGCCTCTTATGAACAGCAGGGAATTACTGGCACAGCCTTGCTGAAACAAAAGGGATTGGCTGCAGGTTTTGCTACGGATGTTTGTGGAATTGGGACTGACCAGTAGGAGGTGAGGGTGGAGTGATTCCTGCAGGTCATTGATGCTTTGTTATTAAGAATCCGGAGGAAGCAAAACAGTGGATATTTGGGTAACAGAATTTCCTCAAATTTTTTGTCTGTAAGTTAAAATGTGAAAAAAAATAGAGGTTGTGTATTAATTGAAGGTCCAGATCCTCCTTCCCAAAAACCAGTATCAACACCTGCAAGAAGCAGAGGAAGAACTCCAACCCACCATCAACAACTTTACTGGAAAGCAAGACTCTAGTACAGAGATCTATAATTTTAACATCCCATTTTGTCCAGGATTCAAAGCAAAGAAAAAAGCCTAAAAGTGGGGTTTTAACACATAAATAAGGTAGCCACATCTCAGGTTGTTTGTGATGGGAAGATGCCTGAAATTCTCGCAGCACTAAGAATATCTCACTCATCTTTTGTTATTGACTTAGCCAGTGCTTTCTTTACAATTCCATTAGGAGAGCAAAGCTGGTAAAACAGGCATTTACCTGTGAGGGAAAGAAATAGTTTTATTCAGGTACCTCAAGACTTTCAGATCAAATGTATCAAAAGTGAATGAAATTACCATCAAAATGGGTTATGTCATATCATAAGTGGCTGATATGTTGGTATATGGAAAAACTGAACTGAAAGTCCAGGAATATACCTAAGAAATAATCAGCATTACTCAAAACACAGGCTTTAAAGCTAATTGTGACAAAACTCAGTTGGTACACTCTGAAGTGAAATATTAAAAAATAGTTTGAGGTCAGGAAGGAGGCTAGATACAGAGATCACTAAAGGGTAGACCTGACAATGAGAGTCTGTTCCCCCATAGTAATAATCGTATTAGATTCACTTTTGGAATTGCTTATATTTTTGTGAGAATATCCTTACATATGCAGAAATCAGTAAGCCACTAATTAAATTAGTGAAGAAATCTCAAAATCTCACAAACAAGAATGAAAACAACAGCAAGAAGCAAAACTGCACTAGTTCAAACTCTGGCCATCAGATGCCCGGATTCTTGCAAGCTGTTTCATATTCAGCTGGCCACTACCAATCTGGACCTTGGGACTGTGCTACTTCAGGAACACAGAAATAAGATGCAAGTTACAGTATTTACTTTGAGAGTCTCAAGATTGTTGGGAAATAACTCTATTCCATATTAAAAACCAGATTTAGCATTGGGTAGGCAATGAGCTTTGGGAATACATCACTAGAGGCTGTTTTGCAGGGGTACATAACAAGAAAACTCCACTGAAGTACATAATCAGTGGAAAAGTACAAACTGGATATGTATCAAACCCTAGGTTAGCTGGACAGACATTGGCTTTTATAAACTCAGAGTTTTCTGTAGAAGATAACAAGATTTTATCACCAGCGCTACATGGCTTTTAACCACTGGAACAGAACATAAATGCCCTTTACCTGTTTATGTGTGTCTCACCAGATAAAAGCTCCGTTGCTGACTTCGTGCCACAGGATTTTCAGTGTGGTTCACAGATGGGTCCAGTTTTCATCAAAAGGATGGAAAATCTTCTATTAGATATGCTGCAATCCCTGTGAAAAATAAAGTATTGCTTTTACTCTGCACAAGCAGCAGAGCTACAAGCTCTGCTAACAATGTTAAAAGAGGAACCTGTAGGAAATGATCTGGCTTTGTACACAGCTTCAGACCGGATATATCAAGCTTTAACTATTTGCCTACCAACATGGAATAAAGATGACCTAAAAACACAGAATGGAAATCTCATAACCTATCAATCATGGAAAGGAAATCCTGAGCATAGTTTTTTTAAAAAAGCAGAGAGGAAAAAAATATGCAGGTCATGTAAAAGCATACCAAAAAAAAAAATAATAATAAAGAAACAGCAGTATTGGAATAGTCAAAGCATATGCCCTTGCCAAGGTTGTGATGTTCCCAGTAGACTTAACATTCAAAGAAACACTCATTTTGAAAACAAAATAAAGAAAATTATACAAAGCAAGGTATTAAAGACCTAGCCACTTTACAGGGTAGGAATGAGGAAATCGAGGGGTGATTGCTACAGAACCTAGTAGACAGATGAAGCTAGAGAGAGAGATAACGAACACTTGGAGATGGGGAGCAATGTCTATCCTTCAAGTAGATTTGTTTCAATATGTACATGAACAAGATCTTGCAGGAGTTACTTGAATGCAAAAGTGAGTATTAGAAGATAGCAGGTTGGCCAAATGGGAAGAGAGATGAGTACATACTTTCTTAACTTGTGCTGTGGTGAATATCCCCACTAAGAGAAAAATGACAAAGCATTGAGAACTCATGAGCTGCAGGCTAGTATACAAATAGACTACACTAGACGACATGAAGTCTCATCTTAATCCCACCTACCATACAAAGTGGGATTAAGTATTGTTCGCTAATACTAGAACCACTGACAAAATGGGTTGAGGTAGCTGCAATAAAGAAAGCTACAGCCAAGTCTGCCACTGTGAAGGCATTTGATGTTGTGTTTTCCAGATGGGATTTAACCAATAAATTTTTTTGGAGCAAGGAACATTTTTTCCAGGGCAAATCATCAAAGAATTACGTGGAGTCCTGGGAAGGCAAAAAAAGGTTCCATGTTGCTGGGAACTCCCACTTAGTTCTAGGTGAACTGAAGGGGGCTATAAAAATAGCACTAGGCAAAACAGTGAAAAATTACAAAGAAGTTTGGGATATTGCATCACCTTGTCCTGTGACCTGTGACCACAACAGCTTCTCACAAGTTAACATGACTGGGAGAAAAAAGGCTGCCTAATGTTTTAACTGAGAAATAGATGGAGACCCTGTCTAAACACTGGAAAGAGATTGATGTTGTTATAGCAATTCGACTGGGAAGGAATGCTCATTCCATGGATAAACAAACAAGGACAAACCACTGTTCTGCAGAATGGCAAAGAGGATGGAAAATAATGTTCCATATTTTCCACACAAGTATACAGTCTAAAGCATAAATGGGATGGACTAGCTCCAATTATAAATAAAAGCAGGATCTTACACATATCAAGTAAAATGCTGGAATGTAAAAATGCCCAAGCAGTTCCAGTTTCGATTTTTGATTATGGGAAGGTAAATAATTTAGCAAAAAGCAAGAATCACAGATTCACAGAATGATATAGGGTTGGAAGTGACCTCTGGAGATCATCTAGTCCAACCCCGCTGCCAAAGCAGGTCCTCCTAGAGCAGATTACACAGGAACTTGTCCAGGCCGGTTTGGAATGTCTCCAGAGATGGAGACTCCACCACCCCTCTGGGCAGCCTGTTCCAGTGCTCTGCCACCCACAAAGTGAAGAAGTTCCTCCTCATGTTTAGATGGGACTTCTTAGGTACAAGTTTGCACCCATTTCCTCTTGTCCTCTCACTGGGCACCACTGAAAAAAGATTGGCTCCTTCCTCTTGACACCCACCCACCCTTTAAGTATTTATAGGTGTTGATCAGATCCCCCCTCAGCCTTCTCTTCCCCAGACTAAAAAGACCCAAGTCCCTTCACCTTTCCTCATAAGAGAGACGCTCCCGGCTCCTAATCATCTCTGTGGTCCTCTGCTGTGCCCTCTCCAGCAGTTCCCTGTCCTTCCTGAACTGGGGAGCCCAGAACTGGACACAGTCCTCCAGATGTGGCCTCACCAGGGCAGAGTAGAGGGGCAGGATAACCTCCCTTGACCTGCTGGTCACATTGTTCTTGATGCACCCCAGGATGCCTGCCATTGGCCTTCTTGGTAACAAGGGCACATTGCTGGCTCATAGTCATCCTGTTGTCCACCAGGACCCCCAGGGCTTTTTCCTCAGAGCTGCTGTGCAGCAGGTCAGCACCCAACCTGTACTGGTGCATGGGGTAATAACTCCCCAGGTGCCGGACCCTACACTTGCCTTTACTGAATTTCATCGGGTTCTTCTCTGCCCAACTCCCCAGCCTGTCCAGGTCTTGCTGGAGGGTGGTACAGCCTTCTGATGCGTCAGCCACCCCACTCAGTTTTGTGTTACCAGCAAACTTTCTGAGGGTACATGCCATCCCATCATCATCTTGAAGAGGACAGGACCCAATACTGACCCTTGAGGGACCCCACTTGTTACAGACCTCCAATTAGATTCTGTGACACTGATCACAGCCCTCTGAGCTCTCACTTTGACATAGTTTTTAGTTCATCTCACTGTCCGTTTATGTAACCCACACTTCCTAATCTTACCTATGAGGATGCTGTGGGAGACTCTGTCAAAAGCCTTTCTAAAGTCAAGATAGACAACGTCCATTGCCCTCCCCTCATCTATCCATCCAGTCATGCCATCATAGGAGGCTATCAGGTTAGTCAGACATGATTTCCCCTTGGTGAATCTGTGTTCATTACTTCTGATAGCTTTCTTTTCCTCCAGATTCTTTGAGATGATGCCCAAAACAAATTGTTCCATCATCTTTCCAGGGGTAGGGATGAGGCTGACCGGTCTGTAATTTCCTGGGTCCTCCTTCTTGCCCTTTTTGAACACTGGGATGACATTGGCTTTCCTCCAGTCCTTGGGCAGATCGCCTGTTCTCCAGGGCCTTTCAAATATGATGGAGAGCAGGCCAGCAATGATTTTTGCCCACTGCCTCAGTACTCACAGGTGCATCCCATGAGGACCCATGGACTTGCAGATATCCAATGTACTTAACTGTTCCCTAAATTGGTCTTCCTCAACCAAGGGGAATTCTTCTTCCATCCAGTCTTTCTATGTTTCTACCAAAGTGTGGGACTGCTGAGGGCTGGCCTGAGCAGTAAAGAACGCATTCGGCAATTCCACCTTCTCTGCACCTTCTGTCACCGTGGCACCTTTCTCATTCAACAGCAGACCCACATTTTCTCTCATTTTCCTTTTGTCTCCAATATACTTGAAAAAACTTTTCTTGTTGAGTTTGAGATCTGTTGACAGTTTTAATTCCAAGGAGGCCTTGGTTTTCCTCGTTTAATCCCCGCATACTCTAACAGCATTCTTGTAAACTTCCCAAGTGATCAGTCCATTTTTCCACTCAGTGTAAACTTCCTTCTTCCACTTAAGCTTTTTCAGAAGCTCCCTGCTCAACTACACAGGTCTCCTGCTCCCCTTTCATGTTGCTATTAAAATTTAACAGTAAGGCATATGGTGATTCTCACGAGAGTCATCACCAGTGGAAAGGCTATTAAAAGAAGCAGCATGAATTAATTGTTAAGCTTTATGTATGTGTGAACTTCGCAAGTTTTTATTTTTATTAAAATTGTGTATTAACAAGTATGTTGTGTTCAAAATTGTGAATATTTGTTTGTGCTAAAAGGGAGCATCAAACTCCCTGGTTTTGTTAATAACAGACCACACCTCTAGTGGCAACAGAAAGCTCTTTTCTACCAAAGACCATGAAAACGCTGGATACATGTCTCCACTACTTTAAAATTATGGGACACGAGTGTGAATAGCATCTATGTTCCATGATGTCAAAAATAATGTTAAGATTTTAACGAATGTATCTGAATTGAAGGGAATGCATTATAGGGCCTTGAAGCGGCATACATCTTTATAATTGATGCTTTATTTCTATTTACTTGGCTAAAAATCAAAATAAACCAAAGGAGTCATGGAATCTGAATAACGACACCAACTGAAATATGAGCAGAAAACACCACAAATGGTTAAACCAAGTGTGATAGCCACATGTGAAGTAGAAACTGAAACAAGCAAACAAACATAAAAAGGTCAAACAAGTTTAGTTCAGAGTTTTGTTGCTGCTGGTTTTTAACTTTTTAAACCAAATATTCCAGTTGAGAAATAATTCATGATTTTGGGAATACAAGATACTGTTCAGTGGCAACAAATTAATAGAGTGCATATTACTGCGAACACAACATTTCCTTTGACTTTTCCAAGGCAGAACAGATGTACTCCTTTTATTGAAGAGACATTTGTAGCTTTGAGTTTAGGGATAGCATTTTAGAGGATGCAGAAGTTGTAACTGGAGTTCTGGATATCTTTGGTGTAGAAACTTTGANTTTATATATATATATATAAATACACCTTTGAATGCTATTTACCTAAGTTTTAACAATGTCATATGGGAACATAAAGGTGGATAAAAGTAGCAAAAATTAGTAATTTTATAGAACGAAAGTACAGGAACTGGAAAGAGGTATTAACATTGTTAAACTACTAATAGCATAGCAGATTCTGTGATCAGTCACTGTATAGGACTGCCTAAGTTTCAACCATTTAAATGAGACAGAACTATGATTTCAGGAGAAATAGCAGCCAAGATTATGTAGGAGGCATAGATTATAAAGGAGACATAGAGATAATTATAAAACAGCATGTGCACAATCTGCATCGCTATTGCCTGAAGAGATTTCTCAGTCCCTGCACAAAAGCTAAGCAGCATAACTAATGGTGCATTAACAGATTTGGAAATGCACTTGAGGAAATGGGGTTATAGCCACTGGGAGGCTGTCCTACGGGAATAGAGTCTGAAGAAGCCTCTACAACAGAAAGAGAATATTGCTCCTAAAATTGCAGTAACTACTTGCATGTGGATTCAATTAGCAGTTAATGATTCTAGGATCTATGACACCAGATATGGAAACAAGTTATTTTTTCTCTGCACCCGTTTCAACAGGAATTCCCAGAGAGCTGCTCTGTGTAGATAAGTGTGCAACATTTCTTATCTAATTTAGGGCAAATATTTGCAGTGTTCATCCACATCACCAGAACTACAATACCCAGAACACCACAAACCTGGGGCTAATTTGGAATCTTTATTAAAAAAAAAATTTATGGAATCACAGCAAATAGAGCAAGTAGGTACAAAAAATAATGAATAGGCATCAAGCAGTGAAAGGACATATTACTTTAAAGAATCCACAGCCGCTAAAATCAGGAATGGATGCAGAAACCCTGATTCTACCATGATATTCTTAGAGGACAGTCAAGTACTGGTACAAGAATCATGTTATTTTAATCATTAATCATTACCTATATATTAACTAGTTTTCTTTGTTACAGCTTGCAGAATGTCTTATAGCGTGTGACAGAAGATCCTAGAGCTATACAACTACTAAAGACCTACATGGATTTTACAAAAAATACATAAGACAAGATAGGAGCAGGGTGACACTCCACCTTCTTCCTCTGAGACAGTACCTAGCCTTGGAGCTTGACACTGTGGGTTCAGAAACAACGCATAGGGAACTGAGTTTCCATCCCATCATTGACAGGAAGCATGTAAAGGCAGGACACTTCTATGAGTAGAAGTATACTAAGCATGACATGCTTGCCTTGAACCCAGACATAAGCACATTAAAACAGCAAACCTAGCAATAACACACAAGCATTTTATAACACAGCTAATAATACAAATAATATGGAACCATGAAGGGAAAAAGACTTGGGTTATAGTTTCACAAAAGGAATACAAAAAACCACCTGCAAGTAACAAAATCTGGAAAATAAGAATGAAGGATGGAGAATAAGAAAGAAAGAAGCCTGGTAAAATCAGAACAAGCTCTAGTCCTAAAAAAAAAAAAAAAAAGTTAAACTATGTTGGCAGCAGATGAGATTCTCTGCTTGTTTTGATTTGGCATTTTTATTTTAATAAGGACCAGTAAAACATCGAGGACAAGCAAGGAAGAATGGGGAGAAATGTCATCTATTTCAGTTCTCTCCTTACTGAAGAACTCTCAAGTCTGACCACCTCAACATCAGTGATTGAGGCCCACAGCAATCAACACAGCATACATGTACTCAGTTGCAAAAAGGGATATACTGCTCCTGGATATAGAAGAAGATTATATATCAAGGTTTGAATTGCACACTTGTGAAGAAAAAAGATCTTAACTTTTATTATTATTGTAAATACTACCTGATCAAATGAGGCCACCAAGTGGCGATATAAATATTTAAAGTCACAAAGGAAAAGTGTAATAACTTTTAATAATATAACAATATGTAAAGAAAAATAATCAAGAGAAATTAACATGGTTTAAACTTTTTGTCCTGACATAAAGCACTAATCTCGTTTATCGTTTGCAAAAATAGCTTTCAAAAGCTATTTTCCAATGTTTAAATCACGATGCCCTTAAATATCGCTTTCCTACTCATTTCAGGCAAGCAACCTTATACACAATACAAGATTTCCTCAATTCCTTGCACTACTTCTACAGAATTAAGTAACAGCAAGATGCCAAAAGAGAAGGTGGGTGGAATTCTGTCTTCTAAAACATCCTCAAACCTTTATTTTAAAGGATCCTGTACAAATTTCTTGTAAGATGTAAGGATAAGCAATAATGCCAAAGGACAAGATCTACAAATAATCCAAAAAATCTACTGATTCTGAGAATTTATGTAGGAAAGAGTGATTTCCAAAAGTGCAACTAAAATATCAAATGGCACCTAGCAGGTTCCAGTACAAAGATACTGGTAAATGAAATATACACAGATTTGGCGATACTGCCAAAATAATAAAAAAAAACCCCAAAACCCAACAACTAAACCAAACCAAAACACAACAAAAAATACCACCAGAAATAAACCAAAAGGCACAATAAAACAAAAAATCCAAAAAAATTGGATACCGCAAACCTTTAAAACAGCATGCATATGTACCTCCTACATATACACAAATGTAAGCAACTGACTGAAATCCATGAGATGTGCCCCAAACTATCAGTACGCTAAAACCCATCTGAAAGTGCAATAGTTATATATATCACATCTCATACCAAACATGCCACAAACAGTTTGTGTTTTGCTCCAGACTGAGGAAGTCTTATGTGGTATCTTGAAATAGAGTTCATTTTCTCCTACACAATAGTGTCCACTTTTTGTGGGTTAACCCCACATTACCACTCACTCACTTCTTACGCACTCTCATCTCTTCCAATTGGATGGGAGAGAGAATTGGAAGGTAAGAAGTGAGACAAATTGTGGGTTGAGTTAAAGACAGTTGAATAAGTGAAGCAAAGTAGCAAGTGAAGCAAAGTAGCATAGGCAAGCAAAGCAAAATAAGGAATACTTCCACTACTTAACATCTACAGGCAGACATTTAGCCAGTTCTAGGAAAGTAGAGCTTCATCATTCATAACAGTTACTTGGGAAGACAAACGCCGTAGCCTCAGATGTTCCTCCTTCCTCCTTCTCTCCCTGAGCTTTTACCATGGAGCATGAGGTCATACAGTGCGGAATATCCCTTTGGTCAGTTTGGGTCAGCTGTCCTGGCTGTGTCCCCTCCCAACTTCTTGTACAACCTCAGCTTACTTGCTGGCAGAGCAGTGTGAGAAACAGGGAGAAGCCTTGACAGTGCATAAACACTTTTCAGCAATACTTAAAATATTTTTGTGTTACCAGCACTGTTTTGGTAAGAAATCCAAAACACAGCAGCATACTGGATGCTACAAAGAAAATTAACTCCATCTATGCCAGATTCAGTACACAACTTGTATAGGAGGTTTTTTCAAGTACAAACTAAATCTTATAAATATATTAATTGTTCAGAAGTGAAGTTTTAAAGTTGCAAACTGTGCTGAGACACAAACTTCCTGACAATGGAATAAAAAATCTGATTTTTAGACTATATTTTACAATGCACTTATACAATTGCTTTTGATATATGTAGAAAAGTTCCTGTGTTTGTTGTGGTTTTTTTGGTTGGTTGGGTGGGTTTTTTGTAAAGTATTGGTAATTAGCCAGTATGTTTATCCTAAATTCAAGAACAACAGACCTTGCAGTGGAAATCACTCATCTGCCGAGATTAAATCTACTTCAGCTTTATCTTGAATTTAATTGAAAGTTTACTCAAGCTTCACGAATTTCTTAATCAAAGCTACAGAGGCAATGGGACTCAACAAAGATTCTGAGAAGCAGGAAGAAACCTGAAGGCAGGCTCTTCATTTCTGAGAGTTAGCAAGTAACACAGTCAATATTTTCCTTTAATTGTCTGAAAGAATGAGTAAAGAGCATTAGCTTGTTTCGATCTTGTTCCAGTAGAGCTACTTCATCAAGAAAAAATTTTTACTCCTGCTTTCAGAATAGAAAGAAAAAGTATACCCTCTTTCAGGTTTACCTGTGCCCCAACTTCTTTTATGCTGTTTCTGAAGAGTGGAGGAAGAGACAGAACAGTGAACTACCTCATAGTGAATTTGAATTGAAATGTGTTTGGGAAAAAATCCCCTCAAGAAAGATAAAGCTTTACCTTAGCAAAGGCAGAACATTTTACCTACTATTCAATACAAGGTTAAATGAAGATAAAGATTAATTCAAACTTATTCAGCTATAGGCTGAGCAGGGGGGGGAATACAGCATATCAAGTAATATCCAATAATCTTGGCAGTTTTGGTAAGCTGTAACTACACTTGAAACAATTTATGAAAGATAAAAAGAAGAGAGACATTTGTATGTTACTACATATTAAAACATGGCCACCTATATGCAAATCTACTTTTTAAAGCTCCTACACCAACGCAATCCCTCTTTGGCTAAGATAATTGGTAGTCAATAACTGGACACAGTTCCCTATTTCATAGCATCTCTAAGAAATAGCTTCATATCTACAGGTAATAAGGAAACCATAGTCCAATGGGGATTTTCACAATAAATAGAAATTTTTATATTTAATGAATAGGAATGCATAGCTTAGACTTTAGCAGACACAGTTAGGAACCATAAGCATAACTCAGAAGAATAAAGAGTTGTGCTGTAATTTATGTCACCATTCATCCTTGTTGCACACAAATAAAGTTATTTGCTTAACCAGAAAGGGAACTTCCTCCCAGACTGGAAAACAAACTAATCCATACAGCTTTACATTTCCCCAAATCTCTATCCATCCAAACCTACTCCTTTGCATTAATTTACTGCTAGGTTTTCTTCAGAAGTGTTGAATCATCTCACTTTACAGTGACTTGACCTTCATTTCATTCTGTGTCTCTTGCACAACTCGATACCAAGGCAAATCCCCAGACCTCTTCTAAGCATGCTCAGAAATCACGCATTTGTTTAGAGCGAGGACAAATGCCTCTACTTTGATTGCAGAATAGATTACTTTTTCATTCAGCTTTGGGTCCCTCAATACACGAAAGACATTGAGATTCAGGAGTGGGTCCATAGAAGGGCGATGAGGATGGTGAGGGGGATGGAGAACTAGCCTTATGAGAAGTGACTAAGGGTACTAGCATTCTTTAGCCTGGAGAAAAGGAGGCTGAGGGGAGACCTTATCGCTTGCTACAAGGAGAGGTTGTAGAGAGGTGGGAATCAGACTCTTCTCCCAAGTAAGAAAGGATAGGACAAGAGGAAATGGCCTGAAGTTGCACCAGGGGAGGTTTAGATTGGACATTAGGAAAAAATTCTTCACCGAAAGGGTGATGGAGTGGGAGTGGTGGAATCAACATCTCTGGAGGTGTTTAAAAAGTTGTGTAGAAGTGACAGTTGGGGATGTGGTTTAGCAGTGGCCTTGGCAGTGCTAGGATGATGGTTGGACTTGATGAACTTAAAGGTCCTTTCCAAACTAGGCAATTCTATGATTCACATATTCCTGCAAGTATGGCCTCTAAAGGTTGCATAGGTCACAAAGGTGTGTCAGAGCACTTTTAACTCTAAGACTAACACCATCACAGCCTACGACCAGAGAAGTTCCCACATCTTAGACAGCAATTTGCTGAGAAGTAATTGATAACAACTAAAAGAAGCTCACAACTTCATAGACACTTAGAGGGCTACAAGACTCACTCGGGGGGCCCAAACTCCACTGCCACATACCGAGGGGACTAGGACGTTTGGCAGAAAGGGAGGGCAGAAAGTCTGCCGCAGACGCCCCTCGTCTGCACCTGGCGGAACGCTCCCCACCCCTCAGCCGAGAAGGTGACATCACCGGCCCCGCCATCGCCTCAGGTGTTGGTACCCCGGCTCCCGGCTGCTTCCGTTGGC
Source organism: Nycticryphes semicollaris (assembly GCA_013400055.1). Taxonomy (NCBI): domain Eukaryota; kingdom Metazoa; phylum Chordata; class Aves; order Charadriiformes; family Rostratulidae; genus Nycticryphes; species Nycticryphes semicollaris. The sequence goes on along the minus strand of VXBJ01003793.1, from coordinate 274,112 downwards.
GGCGCGCGCCCCTCCAGAGCCGGCCGTTGGCGGCGCCGCGCCACGCCCTTCCCGCGCGCTGATTGGCTGGTGGCTCCGGCACTCTGCGGCGCTGTGATTCTGAGGTGCTTGTGGCTGCCCGGTTGTCGGAGGGGAGGGGGGTGGTCGAACCGCCCCTGCCGCGGGAACCTCGGTGCCTCCTCGGCCGACCGATCTTGGGGCGCGCACCGGGCGGAGGCGGGAGGAGAAACGGGGAAAACAAGGAGGCCTCCTCTTCTGCGTGCAGCAGTGGCCGCAGCATCCTCGAGAGCGGGAGGCCGGGAACAAAGGCTCCGCGGCAGCCCCAGCGGCTCCACCTGCCCGCGGTGGAGATGGCGTCTCTCGGTTTAGGAGGGTTCAACGTATCCGCCCGCAGGAAGAGCGTCCCGGCTCGCAACGCGGCGGTGGAAAGGCGGAACTTGATCACGGTCTGCAGGTGAGCCGCCGGGCCCGGCCCTGCTATGCCTTGCCTGAGGGGACCGTTCCTCACGCCCTCCCGCCGCTGTGGGCGCTGGCAGCCCCGCCTGAGGGGACCGTTCCGGCCCCTCCGTATAGGTGACTGGAGGGCGCTCGAGGGTAGGAGCGCCGGCGACTACCAGGTCGGGAGGGTGCCGGCCTCCGGGAACAAGTAGCGGCGGGAGAGGGTAGCCTTCTCCCTCCTGACTCAGCTCCTTGGGAAGCGTTTGTCTAAGGAGTGTTCCTGGGGCGCAGGGGCACACCTGGCATCGAGGCGTTAAATGGTCTTTTGATGGGGAGTCGGGGCGGGAAGTTTAGTTTCGGTACCTTGTGGCGTTGCTGGGCCAAAGGCGTGTGGCCGGGCAAGGCAGGGCAGACTGAGCTCTCGGCAGTGTTGGGCTGAGGTTTTTCATCTTCGTGCAAATAGAATTTGGCGTTGCGTTCTTTTAAGTTAACGCAGCATGGCCGCTTCTGAAATTTACACTTCAAATATATTGGACGTGAAATGAAACCTAAGGCTGTTCTTCCAGGCTGCTATAGAAGTGGCTTATGTTCTGTTCTCGCTAACGCACTGGTGCCGCAAGAGCGGTCCCGAGGAGGCTGCGTTCAGGGGATATTTTTATCTCCAAAATCTAGATCAGGAGATCTGCAGTACAGGCTAGAGCTAGTGTATTCAAATTATTATTTATTTTTTATAGCAACTTAATGCTGAGCTTATACAAGCGTAATAATTACACTTTCTATGGCTCCACTCTTGTCATTGTTGAATACATGTAGCATTTCCAAGTGTGCGGTACTGATCCATTACATCATAGCAAACTTAAATACTTGATTATGCTGGTAACAATGACTTTGTTAGTTCATTTGTTTCGATTGCTAAATTTTTAAGTTATCAAACCAATTTGAATACTATCTAGAGAAGGTTTTCAACAGATTCATATGAGCTATGCTATAACTTTGTTCTTAAAAAATTTAATAATGTACCAGGACAACTACTAGATAATTTTGTACCCTCACCACTTAATAGTACAGCAGTATTTCTAAAAACAATTTAGGACCCCATGTTCTTCCCTTTTTTTTTTTTTTTTTTTCTTTTTTCCTATTGTACGTTGTTAAGGGGTTTTACAAAGATTAACTGTATCATCTGGCTACTGAAAGAAATTTGCTTCAGTATTCCTTCAAGTCCTCTTGTCTGGGTTTCAGAGTAGCATTGATACTATTCTGTATTTTCCCAGGCTGTTCTATGTACTTCTGCTCTTACCTATGAAAAAAATATGCAAAAAAAACCATTGAAAAAGAAGGTTTTTAACAACCTCCTCAAGTAGAAAAATAGAAGAAACAGAAGTTTTCAGTTTCCCTATTGTTACAGAGATATAGATGTTGCAAATCTACAGGCTTGGGAACATACCAGTTTTCTCAAGTCATGACAACTGTACAGGATATAAACTTTTTAAAAGAGCATATTGTATTCTGCAGAGCTTGTTATTTTTTCCTGCCTCTTCATTTGAGAGGAACTCTTCCGTATTCTGTGTTGTTACACTTTATTTTTTTGTTTGTTTATTTTGTGTCCTTGTCTGCAGCTGAAATGATATAACAAATCAAGATGCTGAGAAATCTGAGGGAATTTAGTCAAACATACATGAACCAAAGAGCTACTGCAGAAGCTCCTTGAAATTGGTCTATTTTAATTATTTTCAGTAAAATTATTAAACTTTGCTATGTCTTCACAAAATATGAAGCTCCTAGTTTGTGAATACACCTTAAAATTTAGATGATGAGAAAGAAAGGATTATGAGGAAAGAGGATCTTCATTATTATGATGTACATACATTTATTTATAGTTTTAGTCTGCCGGTGTAAGAGTAAATGTTTAAAATGTTTCTATACTGTAGTTATTACACATTTTCTATTATTGAAAAATATTTGTTAGGAATAGCTAAATTAGTATCAAACCCAGTAAGGTAATAGTCCTTTCCAATAAAAATCCTATGAGAATATGTAATATTTCTAGTAAAAATATCTCCAGTGAATTGATTCAATTAAATTTGGATGGTATGGCTTGCTACCCAGTGAATGTGAGAGATGACAAGGAAGATACTCTTCTGAATTACCATCTGTAAACAGTGTGTGATAATTTAGTTCACTATCTTTGTCAAAGCTTCAATTTATCAGATTTGAACTTAATATACTAAACCAGCCTTTGGGTTTTTAGTCTTTTCTTCCAGTAATGATATCTAATTCCTCATGTGGGTATTCACAGCTTTGGAATGAATAGTGTGCTTCCACTAAGTGTTGAACGGCACCGTGTAGCTATGGGTAGTAACATAGTTACTTAAGTTCCATAAACCAATTGCATGTGAAAATACATAGTTGTGGTTGTGTAACTGCACAACCATGATTTAAATTGCAGTAATCTTTAGGAAGTTTTTTTTTTTGTTTGAATAAGTAATACATGTTCTAAGCTCCATTTCTCTCCCTACTTTTTTCCCCGAAGTTTGGTGCCTTTCACTTCCCAGTAAGTGCTGGGATTTTGAAGTTGTTCTAGGTTGTTCACTGTGTTTTAGTCTGGTCTTTCCTTAGATTCATAGATCAAAGATCCATATAGCTACAGAACCACAAAAAAGTAGAGTCAGGCCTTGGAAGAATATTAACACAGAATTAAACAGTTGTCAGGAAACATATTTTTAAATAAGTGATTTTGGTAATATGGGTTAGAGCTGTTGCAGTGACATTGACCTGTAGCTGAACTGTCTGGTTTAATGTCCAAGCCATGTCTTCCAACGTAAAGGATATTAGTTTATAATCTTGGGGATTATTCTATTTTAATAGTTTACATTCTTTAACATGGAGTTTTAATGGCATTTCCCAGGTTGCAAGCTAAATAAATTTAACAGAATAATTTCATTTATTTGAAAACTGAAAGGAGCATAATCTGACAATGAAAAGTGACAAATTCATCTGGCAGTCAAATTTTCTATCTACTTGCTTTTCGAATAGAAGCTTGCTGCCATTTTGGAAACAAGCCTGTTGACCTGGGATATATTCACAAAAGGTTTGGGTTTGGTTTGGAGTTGCTGAAGAAATTTGGGAGACCTTCTGCATCTTGCAAAACAGTGGAAGAATCTACCTCAAAAGGATTGCTCATTCAAGAATGTTTCTCTTGAGCGTACACACTTGAGTGTATGTACTTGCTCCCTGTCAGTTCTCTTAAAAGCAAATTTCACTGAAACTTGGCATAGCTATAAGGTTGCTTAGTTTTTTGGTGAAAGCCTATAGAGATGGAAATAAATATTTCTACAGAAAGCATAGTGGCAGTAATGTGCACTTAAAAAGACTGCCTTTGATGATGATGAGCTGTTAGACTGTCTTTTCTAATCAGACCCTAGGTATTTAAAAAAAATGTTTTATCCTTAAAAAGTAGATATATTTTTTTTTTAAATTTCAATTACAGAATGCCTTAAAATAAAATGAATTACTTATCTGTGATTTTTAGAAGTGTATGTGAATTACTCCTGTTTTTTTTCTTGAGTATATCTCCCTTTCTGAATACATATCCCATATAGTATTAACCTGTGAACTTTTAAGTAGAACACTGAATAGAGGAAAAAATAGGCATACTACATATTATACACGACTTTGTTTTGCAGTTTATGGATTAGTTTTAAGATAATATTCCTATGTATAGTACAGTACATTTACACTGCTAACTCACAGTCTGTCTTGTGAGTGAGTGAGATGCTGCACCTTCTCTTTTTCAGATCTGCAAGGTGTGGGATCTTGTTACAGTTGATTTTGACTTGAACATGGCATTGCTATGTACTTTTTCTTAAAATTAGTAAGGGTTTTTTTTTAATAGATAACTTCATTGCTTTTTATATAGCTTTGAGGTAACAATCATTACTGCCATTAGAGCAGTCAATAACAATGATAGTGACTAGGTAGAAATTTACTGATGGGCATGCAAGTCTTTCACTTACTCAAAATTGGTTAAAAATGTGCAGGAGCTCAAAACTGAGTCATACTTGGCACTGCAGAAACAGCTTCCTTCCCCACCCTTCTCACTCCTAATTCCTGTCCTGCCAAAACCCTTACAATAATAGAAGCTGCAGGAAAGGTGGGACAGGGAGTCTTTATTCAGAAGTTTACTTAGTATAACATAATTGAGTTGAAACTCTTAAAATTCATATGTCAATTTACTTTGAGCATAATTAATTTCATTTAGTAAATGAACATCAGGAGGCTGTGCTGACTCCGTTAAGGATGCAGTTTAGTTACTTTTACAATGCAGAGCATTTGAAAATAGTACTGCTGCTTTAAGGAGTCTCATTCCTGCCCAAGTCTATATAGCATGGTGGTTCTGCAGCTGTGCCATAGGACTGTTTGTGTTGAGATGCTGTAAAGCATATTTATTATGAATGTATCCGTATTTAAGAGTTATTCCACCCCTCATTCTCTCAATTACTAAAAATCTAGATCTGTTAATAATAAGCACCCTAAAAAGTATACTGGCACAACTGCATGCTATCCATGGCTGTGTCACCATTCAGTGTGGCCTGGACAGCTGGGCAGAGAAGAACCTAATGAGGTTCAGCAAGGGCAAGTGTAGGGTCCTGAACCCGGGGAGGAAGAATTCCGGACACCGATATATGTTAGGGGTGAACCTGCTGGAAAGCACCTTTGAGGAGAAGGATCTGGGGATCCTAGTAGACAGTAACCTATCTATGAGCCAGAAATGTGCCCTTGTCACCAAGAGGGCCAATGGAATCCTGGGTTGCATAGGGAAGAGTGTGGCCAGTAGGTCGAGGGAGGTCATTCTCCCCCTCTACTCTGCACTGGTGAGACCACAACTGGAATACTGCATCCAGTTCTAGGCTCCCCAGTTCAAGAGAGACAGGGAACTACTGGAAAGAGACCAGCATAGGGCAACAAAGATGACTAAGGGATAGGAGCACCTCCCTTATGAGGAAAGGCTGAGAGAGCTGGGGCTCTTTAGCCTGCAGAAGAGAAGGCTGAGGGGAGACCTTATTATTGCTTACAAGTATCAGAAGGGTGGGTTGAAGGAGGATGGAGCTGTACTCTTTTCAGTCATTCCTAGTGACAGGACAAGGGGTTACGGGCATGAGTTGGAACATAGGAAGCTTCCTTCAAATATGAGAAAAAACTTCCTGGTCAGAGGTTTAAACTATCTTCTGAATAAGAATGAAGTTGTCTAAGTGCAGGTGTAACTAAACACAGCTAACATTGGCTAATCGACAAGTTACATCTTGTCTGCTTTTTACAGTGGCTTGACTCAGCTTTTCCAATTTCAAATGTTAAATCATTTAAATTGATAGCTTTTCTGGCATAATAATTAAATAATATGATGCTGAATAGGAATTACCACCGCTCACAGGGAAATCAGCCTGTCCAAGGTAACAGAGTTAACAGTGCATAAAAAATCATTGTTTTATAATATGTTTGGATTATTCTTGCATTAGGATGAAATGACAGTGTTCTTGTAGTAGGATGAAGTTTATAGTTCCGATTCTTGGGCATGGATTTTGAGAATAGAAGGAGCAGTGAGCAAAGTGTCAAGCAAAAATCATGGTCTTTATGATTACGAAGAGAAATAGATGTTGGATGTCATTGAGTGCTTGGTTTTGTACAGCTTTATTAAAATAGAGAAAAGCAAAATAATTAGAAAACAACAAGCTCACATTGTTAGAGAAAGTGTCGGGGTTTTTGGTTTGGGGTTTTTGGTTTGGGGTTTTTGGTTTGGGGTTTTTGGTTTGGGGTTTTTGGTTTGGGGTTTTTGGTTTGGGGTTTTTGGTTTGGGTTTGTTTTCAAGGCTTTATGTCTAAGAACAACAATGTCAATTGTATTTCCAGACTATTTCTCAATGTGGTATGTGTTTGTGTTGCTTTGACTTAACTTGAATCATCAAGGTTCTTTGCTTGTTTGATTTATAGAAACTACTATCCTGCTATAGAGGACCCATAGCTATCCATGTAATTTATGACTGTCCTGTACTTTTGCTCTAGGTTTTCAGTCAAGACTCTGATTGACCGTTCTTGTTTTGAAACTATAGATGATACTTCCCCTGAATTTAATAATTTTGCAGCCATTCTGGAACAAATCCTAAGTCATCGACTGAAAGGTATGTTAGTACCTTGTTTACTGGTGATGTTTTTGCCATGACAATTTGTTTATATGAAACCAGTGTAGAAACTCCTTGATGCTGAATGAAATTGTTGGGGGGTTTTTTTTGTGTGTCTGTCCCTTTGGTGCTGGCTTCCTATTGTTTGCATTACTGTGAAAAAAACAAGGAAAGGTATTTTGGTTTTGATACATGTTTCCAGTGTCCATGTTTTAAGCCTTCTTGGATGGTAATTAACCAAGTGGATGTTGCCATGGTGCTGAGCTCTGTCTGCTTTTCTGCTTTATGATAAGGCTATGTCTTAAGAGTTTGAGTGTGAAAGACAACTGCAGGGTTTTCTGCTTTAGGAGAAGCTATAAAGAGCATATCAGTGGCGCTGTTCCCTTTTCTTTCTCCCTTCCCTGTTTTTGTTGCCTTCTTTTCCAGATAATTGTGCTTAGGTCCTTTCATGCCCAACCCTCCCCACCCCCTCGGGCCCCCAGTGAAGCTGTTTTTTGCTACTGGAATGTAACGGGTCTGGATTAAGTTGCTTTTGAGAAAGGTCAGTTGACGATTTTCCTCTTGTAACAGAGTCAGATGTTGTTCTAATTCAAGAAAAAGTCTGTTTGCATTTTCTGATTGTTCTAGAGGAAGCTGCCTTGCTAAAAGAACAGAGTGTTCCTTAGCAGTAACAGTCACTAGAAAAGGACTTTGGAAGCTTCTCTTAATTTCTCGGTTCTGTGTATGGTTTCTGAAGTTATTTGAGGAATATGAAAGACATCATAACCATCTAAATATAGATATGTTCTATGACAATCTACTCCTTTTCATACTTTTGCTTTTTAATATTCATAATTTAGCTTTGTGAACAATATTGTGTGTAGGCTGACATTTGAGTAGCACAATTACTACCTGCTGTCATCGTGTCAGAGAAAGAGGAAAAAAAAAATCACATAGCGGGGTTAGGAACATAGTGTTTGTCACATTGTGGCAAAGATTATACAAGTGCTTATGGGTACTTAGCAACTTGACATTGCAGGGAAATTGCTTTGTTTTCTCCTTCTCTCCCAACGTCAGTGATATTTGAGCAAAAAACCATTATGATTGTGGGTGTTTTTTATACCCCCACTCCCACCTCACAACATTCTTTGGCTTCACGCTTACTACTCAGGACAGGCAGAGGCCTTGTAGGATTGGCAAATGCATTGCAGGAAAGTGGAATTTTCAAATAAAAAATATTTCAAATTAGAAATAAAGAAAATCAGAAAGCTCAGTTGTTGTTCCAGTCTTCCCCTTGTAATTGCCAGCATGATTTTAATAAGTTTGCAGTACTAATTAAAAAATATGGAAAAAGACAGCAGCTTGTGCATTGTATTGCAAACAGGGAATATTTTGGTAATAAGCTAGACCACTGAGTAATTGTTTTATTCTTTAAAACCTGAAAGAGAAACTGAGGTTATAAGTGTAACATAACAATTCAAATTTTTGAAAAGGTATATATTATACAACACAGAGCTTGAAAGAAATCGCATTTTATTGTTGGAAATGACTAATATATTCTGAATGCATACTTCGTGTCAGTAGGAACACATTAACAGCAGATTGGTGATTGCAGTGTGTTATATAAAGTGTTTTAAAGCAGAACATGATCTGTTTGTCTATGGTAAAATAAACGGCTTTGTTGTATTCAAATTGTCAGGTTAATCCCATGGCAGTGTAGTTAAATGGATGATCCAGATTTGAGCGTTAGAGTATATAGACCTTTACTTTCTCAAAGCCATGGCAAATAACAATTCTTAGTCTTTAAGTTATTTCAGAAGTACTGGGTAAGGAAGGGAGAATTAAAACAAAATTAAATATTTACTTGTAAAGGACAAGGTTTACTTTTATTAGAGTACTTTTGAGGGCAACTGTCTTTTCTGACAATAAATGTAATATGTTTTCAAGGAGCAAAGCATAGTCTTGATGGAATACAAGCCTGTTGCAGTTTATTGGATTTGTGTTTAGATAGGATCCAGACAAAACAGAAGGGAAGGAAGAAGGTTAGCCGTTTTAAGGGGGAAAATGGATTAGAATTACAGAGATTATAATTTTATGGTTTTGTTGTTTGTTTTTTTTCTGGAATCATTACAATTAACAATTCTGAAATAATAGTTTTCTAATCCTCATCCTCCTGGCTGTTCTGCTGAAAATGTTAGCTACAGCAATATAAGCACTATTTTTAAAATTATATTTGATATGATAGGTAACTGATTTAATGTTGCCAGCTCCAAATACCAAATGGGTCATGAATCAACTTTCATAGTGATTTGTTGCTTTGATTTTTTTTTTCTTTTTTTTTTTTTTTTTTTTCCTTTTTTTTTCTCCTCCCCCCCAGAATCATTGAAGAACTTAGTTTGGAGAGAAGAGTACCTCAGGAGGTCATCTAGTTCAGCCTCTTGCTCAAAGGGCTGTCTCAGATTGCTCACAGCATTTTCCAGCTGAGCACTGAAAATCTCCATGACATTTCTTAAACTCAGTGCAGTTTGCTACAGAATTATTGCACACACACACACGCTTTGTGATTACCTTTCCCTGGTTTTGGCAGTGGTTGTCACTGGACCCTGTGGTGAGCTGGACCAGGAAGTCAAACAGGCAGATAACTAATTATGTTCCCCATGGATGCACTTTAACCCACCTGCTCACATTTTCTTAAGAATGTTTTAGATGTGGGTGTTTTCTTAATAATAAAATAAGGTCAGCATAAATATATCAGCTCACACAGCAGAGATCTGTGAATGCTGCTTGAATGCAGGTATCTGGTCATATGATACAGAAGACTTAGCACATACAACGCCAAAATCGTTCCAAAAAAGGTACCAATACACCATGTCAAAAGGGCCACATCTACTTTACTACCTTAAAATCACCAATGCCAGGAAGTAGCAGTCACAAATGTGCCAGTGTTTATAAAAAAAGCAGTCTGGCGCTCAGCTTGTTCTTGAATTGCCCTAAGGAGGAGAGAGAGTAAGCTGTATTAACTGTATTTTCAGGGATTACAAGCCATTGACAGCCTGATTCTCTAGAAAATGGAGAAATACTTATGCCTGTGCTGTGTAATACTGTATGTGTAGTGACATGGTACTTCCTAGAAGTGTGGGATTTATTGTAAATGCAGAGTAGACTAAATATGGCAACGAGGAATATACAAAACATGTGTTCTTGCTGTCATTAAGCTGTGTGGCATGCCTGCTGGCAAGATCTGATACTATTAGACAGGATCTTGAAAAGGTAGGAGAGAAAGAATAACAGAAAAAAAAGATGAGTGACTAATTGCTCTTTTCTTCCTTCTCAGGAATAAAAATTTGCATCTATAGCAGGGAGTAAGAGGTATTGTGAGTGGATGCAGGCACAATTGAAGCTCTCTTATTTGGACCAAATAAGACCTACAGGGATTTGAAAAGGGATTTCACAAATTTGTATACAAATGTATGTGTGTGTCATAATACTTAAATCTGGGTAATTTCAGGAGGCATTTTTTTCCCAAGATAGTTGCTTGGAATTTGTTCCTTTTTTAACCATTCCATACTGTGGAGATTAAGATGTATCTTGTAGTTGTCTTCGTGCCTTCTTGTTTTCACTGTTAGCCACAGATTTTTCAGGTGTATTTCCTGTAAGTATTCTTCTTATCAGATCAGCTAAGAAAATATAGTTAGTGCAGAAATGGTAGGGGCGTCAAAAAGGGTTCAGCAGCAGAACCTGGGATTTGATCACAGATATATCCTAGATGTTTTAAACCCTAAAGTGAATTCAAAGTGATGTATATATTGTCTTTATTAGATCAGTGTTGTATAATTTTCTGCCTTTTTCTATCATTTGTTAGTAGTAAAGAATATTAATAACCATTGCAGGTTTTTCTATATTTATGAAAACTGCTGTAATGTGTATGTATTTGTTGGCTTACTATGTTTTCGTTGTAATATCCTTTAAAGCAAAATGTGTTTATATGCAAAAGCTTCTGCTAAAGGTACCCATGGAAGCTACTTTCCTCTATATCTGACCTATGCTATTCCTAAATTTTAGCAACTGTGGAGTTTGTTTGCTTGGTTTTCTTTTTTCTTTTAGAAAAGTTACTATGAGCAGTAAGCTTCTAGAGTGATCAGTGCTGCTTAAGTGGAAAGATAAATGTGATAATTTTCTTCCTTATTCTGTAAAATGTTCTAGTTTTATGCATTATCAATAGTCTGGTGGTAGTAATGGTAAATGGTTGTACTAGTATTGTAACTGGTAAATGTTCCGGTTTTGCACCACTTCTTCATATATGGTGAATTGTAAAGTAATTAGGTTTTGAATTGGTGACTGTTCTTACGTACACAGTGTACAATTTATCCCTTCTCAATTGGTTTTTATTTTACTTATTTTTAGGAGGTGAAAAAAAGCACTTACTACTACCTGCTGTGTCATGTAGTCTCTTTTTAAGCTATTAATATGATTTTTTTTTTCATTAAAATTCACTGTATTCTAATAATCCAGGCATAAACGTGGTTACAAAGGGAAAAGGTATGAATTATTGTGTCTGCAGAAGACAATTTCCACTTGTAAGTCTAGGTCACAGGTGAGGAAGCAGGATTCTGTGACTTGGATGCAGCTTGTAATGCTGCTCTCTCTGAGAGAAGCAAGTCTGCTAGATAAAATAGTTGAGGTAATGGAGATATAATGGAGGTGGAAAAGATAGGTTACGGAAATAAGAGCTGAAGGTACTACTGTCATGAAAACTAAACTCTAACCATACAGCTGCTGTAGCCCTTTATTTGCTGCAATAATGCTATTAGCAGAATAGCTTTTATTACTAGGTTAAATATTTATACACACATAGTGACCCTATTACTGCTTTTGGCTAAAAAATTAGTAGGGCTCTTGTGTAATTTGTGGTTTAGTTTATTCTCCTTTCTCATGCCAGTTTATTACTAACAAGTTGTATTAAGACTTATTTTTTACAGGATAGAAAACTTTGCTGTGAACTAAATAATGAGGGGAAGTTTGGAGGAAACCTGCCTGTACCTTAGAGCATCCTCATCATTATTACTTTGTAATGGAGGAACTTTGTAGGTCTGTAATTGGACTGTGTTTGAGTAGGAATCAAGCTGTTTACTATCTTTATTTGTGAATAATTTCTTGGGGGTGAAAAAAAGATCTGCAGCAGCTAGTGTTGCAGATGTTTGTATCTTGTCAGAGTGGAGCAGAAATGTGCTGATACAAATGGATGTGTAGCAGTATTTTAAAGTGTGCTGAAATAAAAAACTTCAGAATATTATTTCTATCTGTTTTGCAGTTCTGTAGACAGAAACTGAATTAATTTGAACATTGCTTAATACTAAACCTGCACCTTCAATGCTTACCTAACAATTTTGTTTGGCTGTCAAAAACAATTAACACCATTGCTGTTGGAACAGCTGTCAGCTTCTGTGACATATAAACTTCATGGCAAAGACTGCATACTCTTTCTCCTTTGGACCTCCCAGGGAACTTACTCTTTCTTTAAGTATAAGTTTTTGACAGAGTATAAGTTGTACACTAGAATCAGCTTTCAAGTTTATTAGGACCCTGTAGAAGCATAGAATGGTCTGGGTTGGAAGGCACCTCGAAAGATCCTCTGGTCCAACCTTTTGTGGGAAATGGAGCCTAGATGAGACTATCTAGCACCTCATCCAATGGTGTCTTGAAAACCTCCAGCGACGGGGACTCTACCATATCCCTGGGGTGGTTGTTCCAGTGAATGATTGTTATTACTGTAAAAAAACTTCTTTCTTATGTTGAGATGCAACTTGTACCTGTTGCCTTTTGTCTCCATGTGGCTTCTTGTAAAGAGAGAGCCTCTGTAATCTTTGTAGCAGCTCTTTTAATACTGGAATACTGTGAGTTCCCCTCTGAACCTTCTCTTCCCTAACGCCTTCAGTCTTTTCTCATGGGTTCTCCCGCCCTTTGAACATCTTCATGGGCCTCCTTTGGACCCTCTCCAGTCTGTCCACGTCCTTCTTGAATAGTGGGGACCAGAACTACACACAGTACTCCAGGAGGAGTGCTAAGCAGTGGGAACTATTTCATTCCTTGTTCTTGGAAGTTCTCATGGCTCTGTACATTGAGGGTCAAACAGAACTTCATATGCTTAAAGTTTTTGAAATTGTAGAGAATATACAGCTCAATATCTTATTTAGTAGTTTTTAAAAGACATTCTTGCTATTCTCAGACATTCTTTTCCAATATTTTTCTGTACATAGAATGATTAAGAAAGTTTTTCTTCAGATGATGTTAATTTCTAGAGTGTGGGTAAGGTTTAAAATTGTAGGGAGAAAATAGTGAAATATAGAAGTCTTTGGTTCACAGAAAGTCCTGAGCCAGCTGTGACTTCCAGGTGAAGACAATTCCTACTGGAGTCTCATACCCTGTTGCAGAGCTGGCTGCAAAATGAGAGCCCCCTGTTATGTATGGGTATATTGTAATTATGGACAGCTTGCTTTTTTGATCAGCATAAATCAAATAAGTCCTGTATGCTGGTATGTGTTTCTATTATAAAGGTATTTTTGTTTTTAAATGATGTGTGTTTTTCAGGTGTTCATTTGTAAAAGGAATTGTTTTGAATTGGTGATTTTAAAAGACTATAGAGTGAAAGTTTTTGCAGAATATATTCTGTCCTTAAGATAGTTTGTAAAAGCCACAAAAGTTATTGTGTGATATGCTTGTCTTGATTAGTTGACACTGTAATTGGTGACTCAAAGTCATAAACATTTAATTTGGCATGTATAATTGCATGGGCAGGAAAGTTTTTGATATGGTAAAGAATATGAAATATATGTGTAGCTTTTCGTGTTATTGAAATGCAGTTGAATTTTCTTGCTGTTGGCTACACTTGGCATTTCAACAAAAATAGTAAGCTTGTAAGAGTGTGCTTACCTCAGGGAAATTCTTTTATTTTAGTCCTTGGAGCTGAGAACATGTGAATCTACAGTAACTGAAGCACCCTGGGATTTTGTTTTTCCTTTAGCATGTTAAGCCATCTATATTAATTCTTCCTGCTCTTTTTTTTTTTTTTTTTTTCTTAGAAGACTTTTATCAAGCTTTAACTTTAATAAATAAATCCATGTAGTGAAGTAAGCAGGTAGATCAAAAAGCTAAGTTATATGCACCCACTAGGAGGAAAAAAACCCACCATTTGAATTTAAGATCCTGGGGGACAGACACTACTCAAAGTATGCTTGGAGCTAAGATAAGTCATGCTAGATAAAAATATCCTTGTCGTCATATTCTGGCATTTTATGTTCAGTAAGTATGATCCCCTTTCTCCTTTGGATGGTCACAAGTGTTGCAGTTAATGGCTGATGCCCAAGCGGCAACCATTGACTAGTAGTGTTCCTCTGGGGTCAGCACTGGGCTCAGTTCAACATCTTTTTCAGTGATATGTACAGTGGGATTGAGTGCACCTTCAGCAGGTTTGCTGACAACACCAGGATGAGTGGTGCAGTTGATACGGGTGGAGAGAAGGGATGCCATCCAGAGAGACCTGGACAGGTTTGAGAGGTGGACCTGTGCAAACCTTGTGAAGTTCAACCAGGCCAAGTGCAAGGTTCTGAACCTGGGTCAGGGCAATCCCAAGCAAAAATACAAGCTGGGCAGAGAATGGATTGAGAGCAGCTCCAAGGAGAAGGATGTGGAGGATGTTGGTGGATGAGAAGCTCAACACGAGCCAGCAATGTGCACTTGCATCCCAGAAAGCCAACTATATGTTGGGTTACATCAAAAGAAGAGTGGCCAGTAAGGGCAAAGGAGGTGATTCTGCCCCTCTACTCTGCTCTGGTGAGACCCCCACCTGGAATACTGTGTCCAGCTCTGGGGCCACCAGCATAAGAAGAATATACAGCTGTTATACCAAGTCCAGAGGAGGGCCATGAAGATGACCAGAGGGCTGGAGCACCTCTCCTATGAAGACAGGCTGAGAGAGTTCAGGTTGTTCAGCCTGGAGAAGAGAAGGCTCCACAGGGAAACCTTATAGCTGCCTTCCAGTCCCTAAAGGGGGCCTACAGGAGAGATGGGAAGGAATTCTTGATCAGGGAGTGTAGTGATGATATGAGGGGTAGCAGTTTTAAACTGAAAGAGGGGAGATCCAGATGACACGTTAGCAAGAAATTCTTTAGTGTAAGGGTGGTGAGACACTAGCCCAGATTGCTTAGAGAAGTTGTGGATGCCCCAACCCTGGAGGTGTTCCAGGCCAGGCTGGATGGGGCTTTGAGCAACTTGGTCTAGTGAGAGGTGTCCCTGCCCATGGGGAACACTAGTGGATCTTCAAAGTTGGAATTGGATGATCTTAACGATCCTTTCCAACCCAAACCATTCTATGATTCCGTAATTTGCAGTATCAGTTTAATATATTCTTTCTTGAAATCAGAACTTTCTAACAGCAAACGAATTAGAAATCTGGTAAATTAGTAACGTTCCAAAACTACAACTCAAAACTTGAAATAAAATCAAATTAGCTTAAAAATAAGGTTTTATGTTACATGGAGAAAAGATTTTGTGCACACGTAACAAGGCAGTCACCAGATGAGATGGTGATGTTCATCTTTTTACATACCTGTTTACAGTTGCTTGCTGTTCAGTCTGAAAAATGGGGCTGAATTGTTATGTCTATGGTTAAATTTATTTTGTGTGGACTGGTTGCAGGTAGTATGTAATTTGTTTTTCATTTTCTAACTGAAATACACTGCTAGGTGGAAAAACCCCAGGATTTTGGTTAAAGTGACAGAAGATATATTGATTTCCTCAATTAATTTTGGTCAGCCTCCAAAGGAACATTCTGTGTGTACTCAAAATACATTGTGACTGCAGACCTTTTTTGATCATGCGTCACTTTCTCCTGCAATGAAAGCCCGTTTTGAAAAAATTTAGTCTGCTCCCAAAATAAAGACAACCCTCCCACAGCAAACTGTAGTATTTATATATGCGTATATGAAAATATTTTATTCAAGAACAAAACTCTCTTCACTTGACTGTATTGGTGAAACATGTGGTACTACCTAAAATAACAGAAATAGTTCTTACATCATGTTTTTAAATCATAACAGCGTGTGATTGTGATTTAAGAGTCCTGTGAAGAACTCTTTAGTATTATTATGACATACTAACAAGGAAAAAAAACCTGACAAAACACATATTTGTTCTCAAAAGTTCCAAACTTCTCCTGGTGGATCAGTGAGGGTTTTTTGCAAGTTGGGTTTTTTTTTTACATGTGAGCTGGTTTTCAGTTCAAATTCACAGACTTGTTATTAAAAAAAAATCCTGTCAGTTCAGGCAACCTATAGGGAAGTATTTTAATGATGTTTATTTCCAATAAGCAGAGAGGGAGGTTCCTAAATTGTTATATATCTTGTATTTTGATTTAAGGTCAGATCACCTGGTTCGGCTATGAAAGTCCTCGTAGTTTCTGGGACTACATTCGAGTAGCTTGCCGAAAAGTCTCTCACAATTGCATCTGCAGTATTGAAAACATGGAGAATGTCGGTTCTTCTAGAGCTAAGGTAGGGAAGAGAAAGGTCAAATTGATGTTTTTTATTACATTGTTCTATGTCAAATATAGTTGACTTTTCTGTACCCAGAAGAAAAAAACACATTAAATGAGCTAGCCCCATAAAATTTTTCATTGTTTGAATTAATTCTTTTTACACGTACCTAGTAAATATTTACTTTTTTTTAAAAAAAAAAAAAACTTTAAAATCTGAATGTATTATTTTTAAATTTATGTTATTTATTAGAATAAATCTCAAATTCTCTATTTGGTGAGCATGTATTGTAAAATGATTGCCTTCACATTTTCAATTGTACCTAATTTTTTGAAAATACAGTATGTTGAGGGAAATTAAGTTCATGCGGGCATGCCTAACAAATACTATTTCAAAATTGTAGAAATATTAGTATATAATTTATGCACTCATAGAAAAGGTATGAACAGCTCTTGAGTTTTTTGGTGTGATTGTGCAGGAAGCCTTTAATAGATTCATTTGCTAATAAAGTTCCATATTTTTAAAGGATCTCTATAGAAATGACATCACAATTTCTGATTGTAGGTATGCTGGAACTGCTAAGGAAGTAATTATATGCATATAAACACATGAAATTAACTGAATAAGACTAAGCTTGAAACTGGCCTATTATTAAATGTTAAGAACACAAGACACTAGACCAACATCTAAAAAAAAAATACTGTTGGACAATTTGCAAGTTCTTTTTAGTAGATTAGAATGCTTTTCAATAGGTTATATTCCCGTGAAAAGGAGCATTGATTGATAACTGAGAACCTTCTTACTTGAAAGTACAAGTAGCATAAAAGGATGCACAAATTAATGCTCTTAGTCCTTTTTATTCTTAAATGAGCTGGAATAATCTGTTTGAACAAGTATCCAAACTGTGTTCTATGACTGTTCCAAAAATCCTGTAGAATACTCTGGTTTATTCACAGTTGGTGTCGTTGGTCAGGTGCAAATGATTAGCCTGTTATATACAAAATCTTTGTAGTTTTTTTTCAGGTCCATGACTATATGGTTAGTGCAACTTGAATTACAGGTATTTATGCAACCACAGGTTGTTTTTCTTTTTTCAATAAAAGATGATGCTTAGATCAAGCAGAAACGTGAATCTAGTAGAACTTTGAGTAGCCATTCTGATGATCTGTAGTATTGCAGAATAGTTTATTTGCTGTCTACTGTTTCCCCTTTCTTCTTTTGTTTTGACTCAAAAGAACTTGGGTTTTGACTCAAGGCTCAGTTTTGAATTTTATATAGTAAAAATTTGTAATTTGTATGAAAGCTTTTAAACACTTGAGATGCTAGGGCAAAACATTATTGATTGGTTTTCTGGTCCAGAATAGCCTTTCCTAGCTCCCAATGTACTGTAGTAGCAGACTGATAATGTGTCATGCAGATTTCTTCTTGCTTATGTTGAGATCTGGAAGTTCAGATAATTGGAGAACTTATTGACAGATACTTTCTGGAGACACTCATGTTCTATAATCTGATATTGTTTTGCTTATATTCAAGATTTATTGTAAAGTTATTTCTGAATGCAAAGATTTTCATAGATAATATTTAACTTCAGTAGATAATAAGATGTAAAGCAGTTTCTTTAAATACTCTGTAAATTAAAATTTTCTTTTAATTTGTGGAAAACCCCATGCCAAATAGTAAACAAAAAGCTATTTTGTGCAGTGAATTTGGATAGCGGTGGTGAAATTTTAAAGGTGCATGTGGAAGTATTTTTGGATGTCCATATCTGAGAAGGCTGGAGGCATGTCTACAGAAATACCAGTGGTATGCATCTGTTTTACTGGTGGTCCAGAGGGGTGTCTGCTTTAGCTTGGAAGCTGTTTGTAAGGGTTTGCCTGTGCTAGTTCGCCCTGTTTTCACTGGAGCTGCACAGGCTTTCGTCATTAGCCAAGCAGCAGTGTCATGGTTGGACTGTTTTGCTTAAGCTCTAAATAACTGCAATATAAAGGCAACTATCCAGATAAGCATCTTTTTAATTTTAGTGCACTCTAATGTTAAACATTTTGCTGTGTTGGTATTTATAAAAGCAGTATTATTTCTTTTTGTTATTTAGCAACTGCCTATCTTAGAAGTTTAGTATGAGCTAGGTCTCTGTAACTTAAAAGTAGAATTACAATCTACTATAGGTGATTTTGGTAGAATGTCTTTAGTGATATTCAGCTAGATGTCAATAAGCACCAAATATATTTAGCAGAGAGTCATCTTACTACTTAACTATTTCTAAGTTTATGTGGTATTACGATATTACTTATTATGATAAATGGTCCTAGTGTTCTCAAACTGACAGTCGTGTGAAACAGACGCATGAAATGTGTCTGTCCTGTGCCCTAGACTTGTAAACAAAGCGTAAAAAATTTTCCTAAAGGTAATTTCTTAAGCTATTGCTGTTATTTATATAACTGGATGAAGTTTTGTGTTTGTACTAAAAGTTTTAGGACTCTTATATTTTATTTCATTTCTGTATGTTATGTGCACCTTCTAGAATTATGCCCTTACAGAGGGGAAAAAATAATTTTGCAAATCACATAATAAAAATACATCATTGAGTTTATAATTTTTTTTTTATTGATCCCACAAACATTTGAATGAACACAGAGAATTAGTTTTTAGTTAAATCACCTTGAGGGTTGGTTACTGCTGCTTTAAAGTGGAACTGATTGGATGCTTCCAACATCATTGTTTTTAAAATGAGAAGTGCTCTGCCCTGATCTGCTATTACTTATGTACATGAAATTTTCAAAAAGCTCGAGTATATAATTAAAGCAAAACTTTTTGTTAACCCTTCAAATTTTGGAGAGCTCTATTTCACAATAAAGTTTATTTGTTCATTTCACCCAGGTGAATCAACTTTATTCATTTTCAGGCGTAAAATTAAGCATTTCTTTCTATAATACTTAAATAATTGAGGTTTGTTTCTTTTTGCAGGGTCGAGCCTGGATCAGAGTAGCCCTTATGGAAAAGCATTTGTCAGAATACATTTCCACAGCTCTAAGAGACTTCAAAACAACCAGGTCTCTAAAACTTTTACTTTTGCAGTATTTTATCAAATGTTGCTTAAGTGAGGGACTTAAGTTTGAAAGTGAATGCTCCACTTGATTTGTATAGGAGAGGATATGTCACAGGTGGAGTGATTAACTTCTCTCGTAAGAGAGAAGTAGTGAAAAATTTATTAAGGTGATTTAACAAAATTAGTAGTAAATGCAGGAGTGTTTTACAAGGTTCGATGGCGAGGTACACTTGATTATTTACTGGATAGAGGACAGGGTCAGACAAGTTGTCAGGGAGACCCTCCTGTTGAGTCACAAGGTTCAGAAAGGACCCCCTTGCTTTCTAACCTCCCTTCTCAGAGAGTAGTCTGGTTGTGGATAGATCCAGTCCTAGTCCCACACTTGGTCAACAGTTTGTCTAAAGGGTTATATATGTGCAATCAATCCTTTATACCACTTAGCTAAGATTTCAAAGTTTAGCATGCTATTAGTCACTTACTTAGAATCTATTCTGGCAAGGAATCTCTCAACCTCAAGGAGTAGAACCTTAAGCAAGCGTCCTCAGAAAAGGTGTGCAGCGCACTGCCATGCAGGAGAGCTCACAGGGCTCTTGGGCTGTCCACTATTTATAGAGTAAGTTAATTGACCTATAGCCATATTCTCATTGGTACAAAATAGCTATATCCCCACTCCAGACAATGTTTTGGCTATGTTGCCAGCCAGCACCCAAAGTCCAGGTGCAACTTAACACAACTGATGTTGCGATGGTCACAATGACCATCACTGGAGCAGGATCTGGGGCACTGGAAGGGAAGAGGGGGAAAAACAGGGAGAGCATACCGCCATAGGATATCACTTTTAAGAGCTGTAACCTAGCAAAAGATATCTGGAGTTAGTGTCAATTGGATTTTAGATGGCTAAAACTGCAAAATTGAAAATCTCTTTGTAATTTGAAAAATGTAAAAATAAGTCTGGAATTCTTAAAACGTCAAAAGAGAAGAAAACCTCTCCAATGAAGGAACTAATTCTGAAATTGTAGCATGATAAGGGTAGAAAAATGTGATGTTCTTTTCAAAATTAGGTATGGTTGACAGAAAGAAGGCCCTAGTGACTCCATTAAAAAAAAAAAATTATGGGAAGTTTTCTTGAAGAAGAAAGAAAAACAATTTGAGGAAACTTTTGACAAATACAGAATTAGTGATCAGGTATAGCTAGTATTCTTGATGTAGCATGAAAGATATGTAATAAAATTTTGGTTTTCCTCCTAATGGTAAAAGGTGTTTTGGACAAGAATATGTTCTGTGATTAAAAAAAAAAAACACTCTGGCAGTTTTAGACTGGTTCTAAATAACGTGATCGTGTTTGTAATACTCTTTGTCCACACATCTGCATATATTTTGCCAATATTAAGGTGACTTTGAAACACAAATAGGTCAATGTCCCATTTTATTGACTTTTCCAGACCTGTCATCTTTATTTTATCTAGATTTGCTTGCATTTACAGTACACAAGAAGCTCATAAAAGAAAGATTTTTGGAAAAGATTTACTTATGGTGCCTCAAACTGAAGAGTCAGTTGGGTTTTTGAGGGGGAAATGAGGAGGAAGAGGAGAGTCACAAACAATGTAGTTAAGTAGTACATTCTTTGTGCCCATTTCATACTGCAGTCTGTTTCTAGTGGATAACAGTGGTATTATTTTATTAGCAGTTTAAGATTAATTTATTTGAACATGTAATGATTCATATATTTGAATGTTCTTTCCATGGTATAGCTTTTGGAAATAAGCTCTCTTGCGTTACAAATATAGGAAGTACAAAGTGTTTTCTGAAGTTACTTTTAAATACCTCTAATGGAAATAATAGTTACAGTTTCAGATCTTGGTAGTGTAGATTTCAAATCCACTAGCAATAATGGACACATTAGCTTTTGCTGTGTGGGATTTTAGATACCTAGTAAGTGACCTGAATTTTTTGGTGATGCTCTGCACCACTTACTTAGCACTTCAAATTATCTATTGTGCTATAAGTATATTGAATAACTATTTTTATAAATTCTAAATATCATATGTTACACATGTATCTGTAGAATATGAGATTTATCTGTCAAATTGCTAGAAGGGGGTTGGGTTAAGCATGATGACCCAATTCTTTTTTGAATGAATTGGTCAGCACAGACTCTTAAGTTATAAGTAGACTGTTCTGTTGTGAGATGTCACTTGCATAATGCTGAAAGAATGTTTGTGAGTCTTCCAAAGGGACTGTTGTTTTGGCTGTATTAAGAAATTTCTACTGTCAGACTAGCACCTGTGTCTCACTGTTACAAGTACATCCTGTCTTTTGTGTGATTACTTCCTAGGTGCCATTTGACAAGATAAACTGAACACAGTACAGATTGGTCCTTGTGATGTTTTTTGTACAAATGTCAGTGAAATGGTTTGTAATCAGCTCATACTGGAATCATTGCTGTTAGCTCACAAAGAAGAGTAACTGTACTGAATCAGGCTCTAAAGTCCATCTAGCTCAGTGTTCTGTCTCAACCAGTGGCCAGCAGAGCCTCCTGGTGATCTTCCTGAAATCAGAGGGTAGAAAGCTGAGTCTGTACATCATAGCCTCAGTGTCAGAACTATAACCTCTGTCTTCCTGGAGGAAGTCTTCCAGATTTCTTGGTTCCACTGAGAAGTTTCAAGGTCTTGGGCAACTTTTTTCTTTACAGCAAATGGATGTCTGTTATAAAACTGCAAAAGTGGGACTTCTGACAGTGTGCCTTATAACACAGTTCAGTTTTGGAGCTGTGCTCCAAAATGTGTCTTTTCTGGACATTTGCCATGCAGCCAACTTGAGCTCTCACTGAGCCATCCCAATGCTTTCGAGCAGTTCTTAAAAAAGACAGAGCTCTTAGTACAGCAGAGTTGCTGGTATTTGAAAGATAGGTTGCATTCAGTAACCTGGCACCTTCTTTCAATCATCGCTAGAACAGATAGGTAGACTGGGCATCTCAGGTTCTGGTAAGTGGCTTTCAACCTTGCCTTTGGTACTGAACAGCTCTCATTCCTCTGTTTCCACACGTAATGCTTGAGTGAATTCTAATAACTTTTTTGCCTATGGTGCTGCCAAGAATTGACATAGAAAATAAAGTTTCTGCTACTTTGCTAAACAGACCAAGTGGCGAAGTGTGTCCTATTCACTTGCCCTGTGCTTGGAACGTTTCTGTCTGGAAGAAGCTTCTGTGGCAGCTGGGAGGAGAAAATTAGAATTAATAGGAGAGAATGGGGATGTAGTGAGGGATTGCAGATTTTAAAATTGCTGCTTTATTGGTCATTGTTCTCAAGCAACCTTCACAAGTCCGCATATACCAGAGTTTAAGTGTATTTTGAGATCAAGCAGTGGAGTTCTAAAACTTTAGCCAGTAGGTGTTTTACAATTAAAAATGTTGTTAAGAAAACACTCCCTCAAATAATGAAACTTTTAAATCTCAGAATAACTGGATGCATCATGCATCTTCCCAGCATCCAGGTAGCATACTTTTTCTTAAAATTACTGCAAAATAGTTGATTTGGGGGGGGGGAGGGGAGGGGAAAGTAATCAACTACTAAGAATGAAGACTGAGTGTTGAACTTTAGAAAAGCCTGCAAGTACAATTTTGAGAGATAATTATTTTAACATACCACAGAATAATAATCTTTTTTATGTATGTGACACGTATTCTTCCTTTCAGCAGTAAAGTATAAGAGATCTTAATTTTCTTTGCATTTTGTCCATCCTGATCAACTATTTTTTAATGCCAAATAGTAAATTTTTTTTGCTTCTGTCTAAATTCTTATGTGCTCAAAGATTGTGGGGTTTTGTGCTGTGTAGTCCATTGGTTTGCTTGATTTGAAATGAAATATGAATGCCCTTGGAGTTCTTATTTTTATTTAACCTGAATTTCTTCAGTTTTCTATTAACTATGAAAACATTATTATTTGAGAGAAAAAGGTATCAACTGAACAAATTTATTTTCTGTTGAAGGAGATTTTATGAGGATGGAGCAATTGTTCTCGGAGAAGAAGCAAATATGCTTGCTGGTATGCTATTGGGACTCAATGCAATTGATTTCAGGTATTATATTTGCATGCTTCATAAACGTTCAGGAAAAGTGCTTATATGTCAATGCATTATGGAAAACATTGTTAGATTTGCTTTGTTAGATTCTCTAGTTTGGTAGACAAAATTTGTGGGGATGGGGGGGAGAAGAAAGAGGAAGGGAAGATGGGGAGGGAGAGAGAGATCTTGAATGGCTTTTCTAGGTAGAGCAAAATTATGCCATAGTTTATATAGCTGCATGATTACGTGATCTTTCTTTCAGGTAACAAAATCCTGAAAGCAATCATCAGAAGTATAATTGCAGAAGCTATATCAAACCTATTAAATGAAGCTTACAAACAATTGAATCTTTTAAAGTTATTTTTAAACTGTAAGGAAAACTGATTAAATAAATGGTTGTGTTCTGGTACTGAATGACAGCAATGTAACTGCATATGTAGAAGGTATAGGTATCTTTAACTTTAGCACTTCTAGATTTTAAAACCTTGCCTACAAATAACTATTTAATATTAATTTGTGCTATAATTAACTGCAGCCAAACTGCAAAGTATCATCAGATTGCATGAATTTATCTTTGCAATCTCTAGCTAGGCTTTTGTGTACTTTGTTATATGATCAGTTCTGTGGTTTGGGGTAATGAAGGCGCAAACATGCCCTAGATAATATGAAAAACATCTTGGTGGTGTATAAACATCAGCAAGGTGTAAAGGCTAGACTACCTATATAAAGATCAAACTGTCTGGGCCCACTTAGTCTCACGCAGAGCCACTGAAGAAGGGGTTCATTATACAGCATAGGGAAAAGGAGAGTGATAATGCTGTTCTCCAGTCTCCTGGCAGTACACAGTTAATATTTACCCTGCAGCAACATTAATGCATGTCACAAACCATTTTAGGAGATAAATTGGCAGAAAACAACACCTTGTCTTCCTGGATGCACTGAGTAACTGACTGTTGGCAAAAGGCCTTTGGAGACTTACTCTTGCTTACGTACCCGTAGACCAGTTTTGAGGCTTGTTGGAGCCAGCTTAACTTGTTAGAGTTAAAAAGCATACCCAGTAAGAAGACAGGATAGTTCCTTTGTTGTTAACTAGTTTGGTTCATGGAAGCATCTTATTAGCAGCAGAGATGATGGGAACATAAGGCTTCTAGAACAAATGGAAAGCAATGTCTTCCCTTTCTGGTGGCAGTGAGCATTTAGTTCTGTAGCATTTAGCTGCCTATAGAA
This sequence comes from Nycticryphes semicollaris, assembly GCA_013400055.1. NCBI lineage: Eukaryota > Metazoa > Chordata > Aves > Charadriiformes > Rostratulidae > Nycticryphes > Nycticryphes semicollaris. Next base: position 249,658 of record VXBJ01003793.1, on the reverse strand, counting down.
CTGCAATTGGATACTAAAGGGGGAAAAGAACCCTAAAAATTCAGGTCTTGATAGCTGAACTAGATCATGGAGTCTGATAAGTGGCAGTGCCACTGTAAGGAGGAGAAAGGAAACGTCTGGTTGGGGAGATGGTGAAGATGCAGGATAGCTTCTTTTGCCAGCATTTAGTCATTAAATTGGCTTAACTTACATCCTCAACATAAATTCAGGGGGATGAAAGTGTGTTGCAGAATAAGAGAGCTAGCCTTGTGTACACCAAATGAAAATCTTACCAGATTTTTTTAGTTAAGCTTTATACTATGTGAAATTAATGCAGAAGCAGTTTACCACTATACTTGGAAGGACTATAGCTATACATGAATAAGAAGCATAGCAAGAATAGGTCTGCAATATGTAAATCCTCCCATAAATAACCATCAGTTGACTCTGTGTCTTGCATAAGCATCAACGATACATACTACCAGTATGAGAGCTTAGTTGTATGACTATACTTGTTCTTCCTTTGTCTTCTGATTTCTAATAAGCATATTTATAGGTATCTGTTAATAGTATTCAGAGTAATGATTGGTTCTTGTTGCATTGACAAAACCTTAAATGTCCTCAACTTTTAAGAACCTAGAAATTTTCTGGAACATATAGGAACATAGTAATACAGGAGCATTTTTATTGTGCCACAAATAATTTATATTGTGGTTTGAGTAGTAGAGAAGCTGTAGCTATTCTTTGTATGTTAGATTTGAGTGGATTTTTTTCAGTTTGAGTCTCTAATATATGTACACTGGTTTATCTATGTGGTACTATAAATAGGACTTTGGGGTGAAGATCAGGGAATGCAGGTGAAAACAGAATCTAAATATTTTTTTCCCTTTTGCAGGACTGTGGAATTGTGTATTTTGTTGTTTTCTTTGCTTTTTCAGATTTACTTACCACTTCTCAAGTGACTCCATTGTCAAAAATGGCACTTTGCAAATAAAGTAGCAAAAGCTGTGTCTTAGTAGAATCTTGGTTTTGGGTGACAGAGGTAGGAGTTTGGAATATGAGCCTTGTAGAGGCAAGGCTTTGTCACTTCTGTGGTAATTAAACATTATTCAAATACAGACTTTTGTATCTAGTACAAAAGGAATGCAGTATAGATCAGAGCTTTATAAAGCTACAACCATTTAAGAACGTTTTCTGAGAGTTAGTTTCATTAGTGTTCATCATCTTTCTGCAGCTTAACACCAGAAAGTGTCTGAAAGGAGAAAGATGAAATACTTTTGAGGTCTGATCTTTGACCTAAATTTAGTAGGATGGTTACATAAGCACTCTCCAAACACTTTGAATGAGCTTAAATACTGAAGATTCCAAGTTCATCCATAGCTCTTCTGTTTCTCTTGTTTCAGCTGACTTTCCTTTTCCTGTTATTCCCTTGCAATCCAACTGTATTTTTAGAATAAAAGTGACTATTTATAAATCAGGGTTTATACCGCTTGCCCTAATGTATTCCCTGATTGTGTGAAATTTCCGTTTGTTGTGGTTTTCATTATCCCATAATATACTTAGTGACTCTCATTTAATATTAGAGTATAGCTCAGCTGAGTAGGATTTCGCTGTGAATGCTTTCAGTGTTTAGGCCTTTCTTATTAAGAAAGATTTTAAAAAAAATTAAAAAATAACAAATTTCACATTGGTTAAATTGTCACTGTCATTTAATTTTTTTCTTATAATCTTATCATTGTTTTTCTGTTTTATCAGTTTTTGTCTGAAGGGTGAGGGATTGGATGGCAGCTTTCCAGCTGTCATAGATTATACACCATACCTGAAGTTCACCCAAAGGTACTTTTTATCTTTACTTTTTTTCTTTTATTTCATGGGCAAACTTTTACTTTGTACAGGGCCTCTTACTTGTCATTTCGTATTCAAAATAATCTACATATCTAAACACAAACCTGTGCACTCAGCTACCTTGCTCTTTCAGACTGGTGGAATTATTATGTGACTCATCAGAATGAGTCATGCTAACCTTGTTTACTTGGATTAGAATCACAGTTCAGCAGTAAACAACTTTTTTTAATGCCTTTATAGATCACCCGACCAAGTTGTCCTTTCTCTCGGACCTTTTCTGTGTGGCCATAAATTTAAAAGTAGTTATTTTGTAAATAAAAATTATATGTCCTGGTAAACAGTAAGATATGACAGATAAACAGTATGCAATACCAGCAGTTAGCAGACAGTAGAAAATCATGGTCAGTTGCTTATGTAGTCTGACCTTCCAGCTACATTTTGGTCTTCTTATCAGCCATACGATTCATAATAAAAAGAACGATCGCTGTCAAATGGATCAGATAGCAATTTAATTTCCATGCTTTTTGGAGATTCCAATGCTATGTGTTCTATTGTTAGGTTTGTCAAAACGGAGATAGTAGTTGAAAGTTAGGAGTAGTCTTGAAGAAGTACAACCTGACAGGATATATCCTAGTTATTCTCTTGAAGTTCTTACTAGCTTACGTTTTAATGAAAAATTGCATAGTTCAGTTAAAGGAGAATTTGCATCATGGCAGGATCATGGGGTTGCAGGAATCACTGCTTAGTAAGAAATGTTATTAATGTAAAAGAAAGCATAGTTGTAAAGAAGATATCAAAAGGGTATTGAGATGAATTTAAATTCTTGTCTGTGAGATAGACCATAGAATTATAGAACGGTTGGAGTTGGAAGGAACTTTAAAGATCATCTGGTTCTGACGCCCCTGCCATGGGCAGGGACACCTCCCACTAGACCAGGTTACTCAAAGCCCCATCCAGCCTGGTCTTGAACACCTACAGGGATGGGGCAACCTCTTCCAGTGTGTCTTGCCACCCTCACGGTGAGGAATTTCTTCCTAATATCTAGTCTAAATCCTTCCCTCTTTCAGTTTAAAACCAATACTCCTCATCCTATCACACTCCCTTATAAAGGGTCCCTCCCGATCTCTCCTCTAGGTTCCCTTCTGAATTCTATGGTATACGTTGATTATGGATGGTATGGAGATAATTTAACAATAAATCTGCGTGCTGTGTAGGGAGATACTTCTGTGAAATAACAGGCACATGGTCTTCGCTATAATCATAATGATACATTCTTAAGTTTATCATGATTTAATATAATGAGAATAACATATTTTTCAGGGTTTTTTTTTTAGAAACAAATACAATTCATTTTCAAATACTACTTTGCCCTGAATTTGTGAGGGAAAGATTAAGTTACCATTTCCTTAAATAGCATATTGTAATAAATTGGCCCTTTGAATTCCAGGAGAGTATCCCACATAAGTTTGTGTGACTTATCTGGGACAGCTTGACTAAGATCACAAGGAAATCTTCATCCATTATTTAGCGGATATACAAATAAAAGCATGAAGTATAAGTTCTATTTGGTGAGCTATCGTGTCTCGACTTTTGATTCTTTTTTGTTTACAGAGCTTTAGATATCTTTAACACCTGTAGTGCTTTAATTTCAAGGGGAATTTCCATTTTAATAAACATGACTTTTCACTTGGCTAATAAATATGATCCTTCAGTTCTGACAGCATCAGCAGTGATGAAGAAGAACTAAGAACGCTGGGCAGTAGTGGCAGTGAAGGTAGCACTCCAGAGAACATTGGTCCTCCTTTCATCACAGATGAAAACAGTTGGTACAACAAATGCAAAAGGGTAGAACAGAAGTACCGGCTTGCGTTGGAACAGAAGGTAAAAATTAATAATTTTGGGGGGGTGATGATGGAGCCAAAGCTCATCACAAGCCAACTAGTAACATATCCATTCAAGTAAAGGCAGAAAAACATTTTAAATATTATTTAACTTCATGTAAATGGTGTTAAATGATATGATTCTGAGTATCTATGTATCTTTGCTTATTGATTTGAGGGAAAGAGATTTGAGGGGGTGGGGGGGAAGAGAATAATAATAATTCAGAGATCAGGTTTCACAATCTAATGTAGAATCTTTGGCTCCCTTTTCTAATCTCAGAGTTACAGGTAATGTATATCTTAAACTGTTAAGTTGTAAGCTTGAAGTGACTGTGTGATATTTTTTTTCCTTCTTCCTTAGAGGCCGTAGAATTTTATTGATGTAGGTAGACTGCCAGTTGAAGACTTTTATAATGATAGTGATCTTATGTTTAACATTTAGTCTTACAGTAAGAAAAAAGATCAGCAAAGTAATCGATCTAGGAGTGAAAAGCAGAACTATCTTCTTGGTGATACTGAGATAGGGTTTTAGCTTTAAAACCTGTTTCAAGCTAGAATGGGAAGGGAAAAAAAGGTTTGTATTTGATTTTAATAACTTAGGTGTTTATCAAATATTATAGAAATCAAAGGTAGGTTCTCCCTTTTCAACCCAAAATAGTGTAAGTTAAAGGTGAACTGAAGTATATGTACAAACTCCTTTAGTATTTTAGTATTTTTAAAAACAAAGCGCTGGTCAGTTTTTCATGACAGCGTATTAAGAGCTACGGAGACAACAATGTCTGAGAATGGTTGTTGGCATGGTTTTTGGCCTGAGACAACTAGCATCTCCCAGCTTATTGCAGTTATAGAATTGTCTAGGTTGGAAGGGATGTTTCAGATCATCTAGTCCAGATGTCAACCTAATACTGACAAAAACCATCACTAAACTGCATCTCTAAGCACTCTGTCTACCTGTCTTTTAAGTACTGCCAGTACTCAACTACTTCTCTGGGCAGCCTGTTCCAATGCTTAATAACCCTTCAGTGTGAGAATTTTTTTCTAATATCCAGTCTAAACCTCCCCTAGCTCAGCTTGAATCCATTCCTTCTTGTTCTACCACCTGTTACATGGGAGAAGAGACCAACACCCATCTCTCTGCAACCTTCTTTCAGGTAGTTGTAGATAGCAGTAAGGTCTCCCCTCAGCCTCCTTTTCTCTAGGCTGAACAACCCCAGCTCTCTCAGCTTTTCCTCACAAGGCTTGTTCTGCAGGCCCCTCACCAGCTCTGCTGCCCCTTCTCTGGGCATGCTCTAGCAATTTGTGTGTTTGTGATTTGTGAATTAATGTATGTTGGTGATCGTTCCAGGTAACCAGTATGACTTCAGACATGGTCCTTTGAAACTTGAATTTTAGTATAGATATAGCCAGACTGAGAGAAGGACTCCTAGCTACGTTCAGTTGGTTAGGGTAAATGTAGCTCTGGGTTGCTAAATGCCAGTCTTTACTTTCATGCATGTAAGAGAACCTAGTTAAAGGTTTTCTGTGTAACAGTGAAAAAAGATTTACTGTGGGATGATATATTTTTTTTAAAAATACCTCTTGTATCTGCATACAATTACTTCTTTTCTGGTTTTGGTCCCTTAGACTTGTCATTTTTGAAATATGATCTTAAGTGTTGGCATCCAGGTTGCTCATACAATCTTCTCAACAATTGTAGTATCACTTTCCATATGGAAAGAACTTGTGTTCCCTGGGACTCTCTCCAGTGCAGAGGACATTTTCTCCGCTTTTGTAAACCAATATGTGCCATTCAAAAGGGGTCTCTTCAAAATAAATAAACAAAATTAAAACCTTTCCTTCCCCACCCTAACAGTCCTTAAAGCACAGGAACATATTCAGGGCAGCATTTCATTCCTGTGTCCAGACAAAAACATAGGATTGCCTTGAAGTCCACTCTTCCCCACCTCCCATGAAAATTGTAAAATATGTTGGGGTTTAATGAGGAAAGTGCCCTCGGCTCTGGAGAAGCATTGAAGGGAACAAAATAGGTCAATGTTTATTTTTCTTGGTTACACATGGGTTGTTCATTTCCAAGGATGCTCCATGGAAGTTGTGACAAACCTCTATAGAAACAATATTGAAACATGGTGTCCAAGTCCACTAGCCAGGATCACTAGGTAGCTTTATGTCTACAGAAGTACAGAGGTCTTCAGTGGCTGTGTGAGTAAATGGAAGTTTTGATTTATTCATGAGTCGAAGATCCAGAAACATTTCTGTTCCATGGGAAGTTGTTCACTGATCTGATACTTCATATTTCAAATTTTTGAGCATTACTATTTTAGTGAGTCACATTATTACTTGTCACGATCTCTTAATGAACTGCCAACTTCTAGAATCAACTAATGTAGAGATGAATTCAAGTCAGTTTTATGATACCTTTTTGAAAACTTCGGTGCATTTAATACCATTTTCAGAATTATAGCTACTGTGACAGCCATTGAGGCTTTCCTGATTGTCAAATGGCAATTGACAATTGCAACAGCAAAATAACATATTTTTTTTCCTACAGACAGAAGAATTTCCATTGTCTACTTTTCACTTGGCGCGTGCCTGCTGAAGTTGTATTTAATTCACTTCAGCTGCGCTAGATCTGTTCTGCTGTAACTTGAACAAGAGGTTAGATCAACTGTGGGATCATTGAATTATCTAGATCCAACCAACAACCTAACTCTGATTTAAAAAAAA
>VXBJ01003793.1:173483-243193 GCA_013400055.1 Nycticryphes semicollaris | reverse complement strand
CTAAAGTATGTCACTAAGCAGTATGTCAAACCATCTTTTAAATGCCTTCAGGAGTGGTGCCTCAACCACCTCCCTGGGCAGCCCATTCCAATGCTTAGTGTAAAAATTTTTCCTAATACCTAATCTGAACCTCCCCTGGTGCAACTTGAGGCCTTTTCTTCTTGTCCTATTCCCTCTGACCGACACCCACTTCTATACAGCCTCTTTTCAGGTAATTGTAGAGAGCAATAAGGTCTCCCCTCAGCCTCCTCTTCTCCAGGCTGAACAACCCCAGCTCTGTCAGCCTCTCCTCATAAGACTTATTCTATAGACCCTTCACCAGCCTTGTTAGAGCTCCTTTCCTGACTGTTTCTCTCCTTCTCTTTTCAGAACCTTTATTATGACGGTAAGTTGCAGGAACAATCAAGCTCTACACAGTGCAGTAGGTACCAGTTTTCAGAGACAGTGTTTCCTTTCAAACAAAGGGGCTTTCTGACAATCTGTATGTTGGAAAACTGGATGTTTCTGATAAGAAGACCAAGTTGAAAATAATGTATTTTTATTAACTGATATACTGAGTCTTTGCACAAACAATAATAAATTCCCTTTGTGCCTTCTAAGGAAGCATATACAGTCATTAATAGTACAGGTGAAAGAACTTTACCAGGGTCACAGTATGACAAATGATTGGATTTCTGCTAAGATGAAGGTATTTGTATCTTATGAGTTGTTTAAATAATATTTAATTTACCTTGCTACAACAATACCTGATGCTATCCTATGCATCAGGTATTGTTGTAGCAAGGTAAATCCTAGCATTGCTTTATTGGATCAACAGTGCTGTGCTGGTTTAGATCAAGAGTCCTTGGTTATCCTACTATCCTATCTTGGATACTTGCTTGAAGTAGATGTGGAGGAAAGAATAAAACCAAAGCAAATGTATATGCACTGTTTCCTCTAATACTTTTTCAGCCAACACATATCAGCTCAAGGACTTCCTTGAGAACTTTTTCTCTTTAGTAACCTGTGATAGATCTCTCTTCCAAATACTTGTCAAATATCCCCTTAACCCTATGTAAATTTTTTAGCATCCAAATAATTTTTTTTTGGCGAAGTATATCTGTCATCTGTTGTGTGAAAAGCCTCCTCCTTTTCTGTTTTTTGAATCTGGCTCCTACCAGCTTCGTTTTGCGGTGCCTAGCTCTTGTATTTTAAAAAATGATGAACAGTTGCTTCCTTCCTGCCTTCTCCAGGCCACTCAGGAAATATGATGAGCTTGTCTTTTCCAAGTTGTCTCTTGTCTAGATCAATGAGGCACAGTTTACACATTTGTTACTTATGTGGAAGTTCTTTTCCCTATTTCAGAATAGTGTAAACTTTCACTTTTGTGTAGTAATCTCCAAAATTCTTTGTGTACTGTTTATACTGGAGTCTTACATACTTTCACTAGTGGGATGACACATCTCCACGTCATTATAGGTAGAGGTATTTAATGTTTGTAATATTCTCTTTCTGATACTGGCACTTCGTATCTAAAATCTTTTGGTAAAATATTTGTTTGACACTTCTGGGAGGTGGGAAATTTGTATATGTCCTAATGCACCGTTTAGTACTTTCAAAGCACTACTTAGAGTTCCAAGTCGTACCTTAATAGTCATGATAATTAACATTTGACAGGGCAGAAATGGTCATATTGAAAAGCTCTCAAGATTCCTTGGAGCTTGTACCAAGACTAAAAAACTTCCTGTGAAATACAAATATGCAGTAGGCCAACCTGTATGTAAACACAGAATCACAGAATAGTTGTGGCTAGATGTCACCTCTAGAGATTGTCTACCTCAACTCCCCTGCTCCAAAAAAGGTAGACTAGAGTGGATTGCTCAGGGCCTTGTTCAATCAGGCTGTGAATATCTCAAGGATACAGATAACTGAGCCTGTCTGGACAGCTTGTTCCAGTGTCCATTTAAAAATAAATAAAAATCTTTAAAAACCTCCAAAACCAGTGGGTTGACCAGGTGTCCATCAAGCCTCTCTACCACTCCCCTCCTTGGGAGGACTGAGGGGGGGAAAGAAAATGGAGAAAAAAAAAAAAAAAAAAAAAACCAAAACCAAATCAACTTGTGGGTCAGGGTAAAGGCAGTTTAATAAAGCAAAAGTGAAGGCCACATATGGAAGGAAAGGAAAACAAAAGATTTATTCTCTACTTCCCATCAGCAGGTGATGTCCAACCACTTAACTGGGGAGCAGGACTTCAGTACATGTAGTGGTTACTCTGGAAAACAAATGTTGTAAATAATGAATGTCCCACTTCCTCCTCCTTTCTCTTAAGCTTGTAGTGCTGAGCAGATGTCATATGATGTGGAATACCCCTTTGGTTAGTTAAGGTCAGCTGCGTACCATCCCAAGATCTCACCAGTAGACTGGGAGTGAGCAAGGGGAGAAATGTTGGGAGAGGCATCCTTGATGCTGTGCAAGCAATGCTCAAAGTAGCCAACACACTGGTGTGTTATCAACACCTTTCTAGCTACCGATGCATAGCACAGCCCTGTAAGGACTGCTGTGGGAAGAATTAATTCCATCTCAGCTGGACCCAATAGAAAACCAAAAAGATTTTTCCTACATATAAATAGTTTCCTGTATTTAAATTTGTGCCTATTGCCTCTTTTCTCTGAATACATGGGGAAGAGTGTGACTCCATCCTCTTTACATTCTCCCATTAAATTTTGGTATGTGTTGATATGATGTTCTTCCTCCCTTTCTTCCCTCCCAGCCCTGGACTAAGAAATCCCAGCTCATTCTGCCTCCTTCCATATGAGAGATGATCTAAACTCTTAATTGTTGTTGTGGTGATGATTTCTTTGTAATTTCTCATCTAAATCTCCCCTCTTTCAGTTTAAAACTGTCACCCCTTGTCCCGTCACTACACCCCCTGATCACGAGTCTCTCCCCATCTCTCCTGTAGGCTTTCTTTTGATACTGGAAGGCTCCCTGGAGCCTTCTCTTCTCCAGGCTGAACAACCTGAACTCTCTCATCCTTTCCCCACAGGAGAGGTGCTCCAGCCCTCTGATCATCCTCATGGTCCTCCTCTGGACTCATTAGACCTGTTAAGGCCTATGCCCTTCTTACACTGGGGGATTCAGAGCTGCATGTAGTAATCCAGGTGCGGATCTCATGAGAGCAGAGGGACAGAATCACCCACCCTCCACCTACTTACTTGAAGCCTGTTTTCTTAGTCAACAGAACTATGCCTGTTCCATGTCTATGGAAACTACCTTTTTAATTTTATCTGTTTTTTTTAAAGTGGGCGTTGCATGAAATAAAAGCTGCGTGAAACAAGAAGCAGTTTAGAGAGGAGATACTGCTTTATTTGACATTGGGTGCTAGGTGAAAAGGCACAAATCTAGCACACCTTACTGGGGATATTCACCCATTATTTATATACAAACAATTCTCATATTTTTGCCTACCTAATAAATAACTCCACCTAGCTTTACATACTCATTAGGATGACCAAATAGCCCTTTTGCACATGCTTATTAAATTTTGCAGTGTTGGCAAAACAATTCTGCAGACGTGAGTTCCTCAGTGGTCGTTTGGGTAAGGATACCCTTTGTCAAGTTATCCTGTTAAGGTATTGAATCATCCAGGACAGTAAAAGTTTACAGCAAGTTTGCCAATTTCTTCAGGTGATAAGGATGTTTCTTGAAGTGTCCACAGCTCTGTCCTAATTGGTATAGGAGTACATACTTTGACATAAGAGAGAGCCTTGAAGTAATTAACTATTTCTTGTTATCCCATCCTTATCACTCTCAGCTCCATGACCATTTTCTCACACAATAAGAAGCTCAATAATTAACTATTTTATCATAGACTAAGAAGGCTAGTAGTAAACAAACATTGTTTTAGTTAGTGTATGGTTATAAATAAAGCAGAGACCTATTTTTGGTAACATGAACACCAATGAAAGAGTTACACATTTTTCCACAGGCTTCAATGTGTGAATGACAGACTTATTGTATATGGCTTTAGATAAGAATTAATAAGAAGTTACTAGCACCTGACATGCAGGGACTCTGCTTGAAGAAAAAAGAAATAGTTCCTTAGTATTGCAATCACACGTGTAATTTGTGAACATAGTTTGTGACCAGCCTGCCATCACAGCTGCTGTTAAATACTCACAGTGTGGATTTTTGTATATGACTAAGTAGTTGGTGTGTTTTATAGTATGAGCTGGAAAAAAACAATAGCATAAATGCACATTCCAGCTGCATAGATCCAATGTTACTAACAGAAGTGACCTTCACCAGTTATCCCACCTTACGCTTTAATGTAGATGAATATTTATTTCAATAGCTTTCTTCTTTGTCACTTTAACATGTGTTGTGGCATTGCAGTTTTCAAAGAAACTTTAAAAAAATGTTGGATTTTTTAATAATTCTGGATCACTTTCATTAATAATACAGATCTATACAGGCTCATTCTACTCTTGTGCTTCTTAGACAATATCTAACTTCCTGTATCTATCAAGTTGTAGTGTAGAGTTCAGATATTTTTCTTATACTAGTGACTGTTAGATGTTGTTTTCAAAAAATTAATTATTGTTTACTGCTGGTAGCATTCCTGTCTAGTTGTTATATCCATTATTCTATACCACTACAGGAATATAAATAAATATATAATTTTCTTCATACCTATTAGCAAGCATCCTATTAATCTTAATTCAATTTATGAGCCTGTTTAAAAATAAAATAAAAAAAAACCTACAGCAGAAACCAAAGTGAAACTGTATACATCTTAAACTAGAAAAATGTGAACACACATTTTCAGTGTTTTCTTTAAGGCTTTCTAACACTAATATTTCCAGGGTTACCTTGAAGAATTGGTACGACTCAGAGAAAACCAGCTGTCTGAATCTGTCTCACAGAATAAACTGCTGTTACAAAGAATTGAAGATATGGATCTAGCCCATAAAATGGAGAAGGAACAGCTCGAATATATCATTGTGGAACTGCAAGACCAGTTGTAAGTTAGTATGATGGAGAAATGTTGTTTGAGCAGTATCACTTCATTTATTTAACTGTACACTACGAAAAAGTTCTAGTCCTGAGGAAATGACTCAACTCAAACTTCTTAAAGAAACTGATGTACTTTTAGCTTGCTTTTTTTTTTTTTTCTAACAGGAATTACTCCCTTGAAAATTGGAGTAGTGTAGGACAGAATAGTTCTGAGACTTTTGTTTGTTTGTTTGTTTGAAATAGCTTACAGTTAATTTGTGTAAATTTTTAATGCATTTTTATAAAATGTTCTCTATATTATCTCCAGCTTTAAGTCTATCATAAAAATACATATATGGGAAGCAGCTTCCTTTTAAACACTGGTTTTAAAGTGTTAGGCAAAAGAGGATATAGAAATATTTATTTACTTTGCATATATTCTATTTTATTTGTATGGTGCTCAGGTAATAGAATTTCATCTGCTAGTCCCCAAAATGTTCAAACTGATAAAATAGTTGCACTCCCTCTTTCTTCAGTGCAAGGCAAAATGCTAAAACAACAGGAAAAGTCTTATTTTTTTTAAACAAAATACGTGATTCCTAATATGATAAATACTTGAGTATCTTATGATCTTCAGGTAGTTTACCCTCCCAGTACTGTCTGTTGGTGGAGAGGTACCATCCTTTGGCAGAGACACTCTCTGGTAATGTTTAGAGGCTCAGATAGATGCAAGACTCCCTGTGGTGTTAAATTCCCACAGGACTGTTATAGTATGCATCTAATTAATTATATGTTTTGTTCATAACAAATACAAGATAAATTATTTAACTTTACATCTGGAGTGTAACCTGTGTGTATGTGTCTGAACCCTGATGTGAAATAGAAGTCATCTGTGGCCTTTGAAACAATCCGGGATGAAATGAACATAAAGATGGCTTTAGGGTACTTTGGTTCCCTTTGCCTTATGTCTCACTGGGACACCACCCAGAAGGGTCTTTTTCATGCAGTTAAAAGTACTTCTAGCTTGTAAACAAAGCTTGGAGTTTGCAGGCTGTGTGCACATGTGTGTTTGGTTTTGGTTTAGTTTGGGGAGTTTTTTTCCCTTCCTTCCCTGTTTTGTGGTAAATCATTTTATTACCAGTGCTTGAAATGGATTTTATGAAAATCCTCAGGAATACAGCACTTGCATTTTATTTATGCAGAGTTGCGGAAGAAAAAAAAGATGATTTTCTGAGTCTTTTTAAGATTTTTTTTTTTTCTTTTTCTGATTGCCTGTAAGTTCTTGAGAGATACCTGTTCTTGAGTGTTTTTCTGAACTTACCAATAAGCTAACGATTCCTGTTATACTTCTTTGGTCTCCCTGATTATTTAAGGCGGGGTTGGGAGCAGGTATGAGCTCATCTAAATCCACTCTGATACTTGGGACATTTTGAACACTCAGACCTGCTGTTAATTTTTAGCTGAGATATATGCAATCAGACTGTTGTAAAGTCTTTAGGGGTTTTTTTTGCTGGCTTTCTTATGTAAAGGCTCAAACCATGGAGCAGTTTCTGTTGTATCTTGACAGTGTGTTATGGACAGCTGTTCGAGACACTGCATTCAGCAGCCTACACCACACTAGATATATGGGGAGAGGGGAATTTGGCATTGTTATTGCTGTAAGCATATCATCCTTCTCAGATGAACTCTTCTTAAAGTTAGGAATTTTTAGTTCCTTACTGGGGAGAGGGAAGGGAAGAAATATTCCTATCGCGTTTCTGATGGTAAACACCAGTTATACTTAACATCTTGTAATAATTCTTTCATACATAATTTTTTCCTTAGTTTGGATACTCAAACATGTGAGAATGAACAAAACAGTTTCAAATTTAGTTAAAAAAACAATTCATGGATCTCACGAATACTGATATCAGGCAAATAGTAAAGCTGAAAATTACACAAATTAGCAATTCACAAGAGAGTAACATCTTACTGAGTCTCATCTTAATTGGGTTTCTTAGTAATATGCCCACCCATTTGGGAGATTGGACATCTCACTTTGCTGGCAGGTGTCTGATGGCAAATTGAGTTGGAAAAGTAGCAAATAGGCCATGTGATCATAAGTCAAACACATTTAAAGTAATGTACAGCTGATCAAAAAGAAGGTTCAGCCTAGATATTGGGAAATACTTCCGTGCCCAGAGGGTCATCAAACACTGGAACAGGCTTTTTAGAGAGGTGATTGATTCCCCAACCCTAAATGTCTAAATGTCAGTGTTTAACAGACATTTAGACAATGCCCTTAATACTATGCTTTAACTTGTGGTGAGCCCTAATGTGATCAGGCAGTTGGACTAAATGATCGTTTTAAGTCTCTTCCAACCAGAACCATTCTGTTCTATTTTAAGGACAGCTTGCTCTTTCACCGCACTTTCAGCATCTCTAGATGAAGTGGTTGCCTAGTGATATGTGTCAATTGTAGCAATGGTGAGGCATATTCTGGTTTTCATCTTTCTTCAGAAGCATTTGCCATCTCTGGAATGTGTTTTTGCCTAGAATTTACTGTGGTTGAATATTAGAGGACAGTGCTTTTAGCTCCCCTCTTCTGTAGGAATACCATATTTTTATGGTGAGGGTGAGGCAGTTCTTAAGGCCTTAAAGTGCTTAAAAATAACAGCTCACAGGAAGACAGCCAGAAGAAGCCTGCAATCCATGGTGTGTCTAACTGAAGAAAACAGTCTGGATTGCAAGGAGCTGTATCCTGGAATATGCAAAATTTATCTTGCTCTAAGATCCTGCAAAGAAGTGTTGAATATCTTTTGAAGCAGAGAGACATTTGGTTGCACACCTCATCAGTAAAAAAAATTCTGAGCCCACCACCTTAACATAGGTGTACTTATTTATTTATAGATTATATACATGTACTAATATGCACATTATGAAACATACACAAAGATATACATTTTAAAAGATGAGATAAAGAAGAAAGAAACATTATCTTATTGTTTTTTTCATTTATTAACAGTTCCTTTCCCATACTCCAAAGGATTGTCTTAAGCACCTCCGCTTTGGACCACCTTGAAGGACTACTTAGCTCAGTCAAAGAAATGGCTGTGCAAAATCTGGGACTACTTGCCCACAGCATCCTTGCATTAAAATTCTTTATCTCAGCTTAAACTGGCTTTTTCCCCCTTAAGTTGATTCTTAGTCTTTCTTTTGGCTTACGTACTACCTGTGTTTAAGGCAAACTGCTGACCTTTGTCACTTTAAAGTTCAGATTATGTATTTGAAATTGATATTGATGTATGTTGAAAGTGATGTTTGATTACAAGAGAGATTTCATTGATTTTCTGCATAGTGTCTCACTGATGTTATAAAGGCTAATCACTCTAACAAAAATGTATTTTTAAATAAAGTGATACAGAAAAAGGAAAGCATTGTATACAACCCTCAAAATGCTTTAGATTTTTTTTTCTTCTGCTGTGATTTTTGTTGAAATTACAATATGATTTGCATAATGCTTACCAACATGGCTTTCCTCCTAAGGTATTTTTCAGATTTTCAGACTGGTGTGGTTCATGTAAGATGATACAGCCCTGTTATCCGAACTGGTGCAATATTTTTATTTTTGTAAATTTATCACATGTATTGAAAACATGTTTCTTAGATTCAATGGCTATGCTCTATTTTATACAGCTCTGTTTTTATCTTCATCTGCTCTTTCTTCCTATATCCCTGTCCCGAAACACCCTTTCTGGTGTCTTGTGGAGGGAAGAGAGGTCAAGAAAACTCTCCCATGTTTGGAATTCTGATTATGGGACAAATAGGCTCAAATTAAATTGTAAGGGCACTCAGGACTTACGTTCTTAAGCTTGTCTGTATAATCAAGAAATTTTTTGTGGTTTAGAAAATCTTAAAGCTAGGTTTATTTAATCTTTCTGGCTGCTGCTTCAGAAGTGGTCAGCCTTTTTAAGGCCCAAACACTGCTTGTACTTCATTCTTCATATTTTAATATAGCTGTCTAATAGATCCAGCAATACTGCATTTTCTATCTGGATAATACAAATGTCTTTGTAAAGACAGGAAATGACAGTTTAGTTGCAACCCTGAGAGACTGCTTGCATCAGTGATACTCTTTACAGTAAATGTTCTGTGTCTGTTTCCACTCCTGAGTTGTACACAGCCTGTCACTTACATTCCACTATTTTCCAGACATTGACTGTTGGAGTATGCTGTCCACACGCTTGTTTTTCCCATGTTAAGACTGCACTGAGATCAGGCTAATGCTTCATGCCTTTCAGAGAAGTCCATCAGCTCATTCTCAGCAGCCCCTGAACATAGCCACAATGGCTCTGTGAGAGCAGCATGCTATAATAAATTAAATTTTTAATTCTCAGCAAAATGAGCTTCTCTATTTCAAATACACCATGTTATATTAGTTCTATCATGACATACTTAAAGTTTAACTATATTCATTGCAGCAGAGACAATTTCTTTCCATGATCATGCTGCATTTGGTTAAAAAACTTAGTTACGAAAATAGCGTCTGTGCTTTTCCTTGCTTTGTCAAGTTTCTGTTTGTAAATGCTCTAACAGCATTCAGACTCTCTCAGTCTGAGAGTAGGCAGGAGAAGGCAGAAAAATGTAGAGGATGTAGCCTATAACTGTGATGTCAGGGACAAAGCAGACAAAAGCTTGTCTAAGGAAATGGAAGCAGAAGGGCCTGAGCAAAGGCTTGGAAATTTAGCCTGTGTTTCGTGTGTCCTTGCAAGTGAAACTTTAAATGTGGGTTGTCTGGCTTTGTAATCCTCCCTCAAAAACTAAATCATCTGGAGAAATAGGCTGGATCTATTTTAGCATTCTTACTTTCATTTTTACATAGTCTTATAAAACTTGGGTTTTTTTTCTTTAAGAAACTGAATTCCTTAGCCGCATAATACCATAAATCCAATTTATTGCAGCTGCTTTATTTTCTTACTGAAAGGAACTAGGAGATTAAAATTTAATGTTTGATCTTGGTGAATTTCTTTCCTAGGCTATCAAAACTGAGAATGCTAATCCTTCATTCCTTTTAAATCTTTCCTGCATCCTTGCTATCAAACTCTTAATTCACATTTGCCATGCTTTTAGTTGTAATATTTCCTCTATGTCCTCTGTCTCCCTCAAGTTTGAGCAGCAGTTTTAAATCCTTAGTATTGCAATCTAGTCTGCTTTCAGCTTCTTTTCTCAAGTTTTTATTTTATTTTTTTTAAATGGTTCAGAAAAAAAAACATTGCACATTTTCATAGATGTTGAAACTGGTTTGTTTATGCAGTGGTTTGGATTTTGATTTCATGGAATACTTTCATTTGAAGCTTGCTATGATATTGTAGACCTCTTCTGTTTTACAAAGGTGTGGATAAGACAGCAAGAGGAAAAGATCTGTTTTCAGTGAGGTGGAAATCTCTGAAGAAATGGGAGTTTGCTTTCTACTTAAAGTATAACTAGGAAAAGTTCAGCTGGGCGTAGGACATGGACACAGACTCTTGCAATTCAGAGTGGAACATACAGAGTAAGGCACAGCAGCACAGAAATGTGCAGAATTAAATAAAATTGCAGCTAAGCCTCTGACATGACGGAGGACACACTATTCTTAGAATCCAGAGGGATTTCCTGCAGCAGGAAGCAACTAGTGTCTGGATTGATAGCAGTTGAAGAGCAGGACTCGCTCTGCAAGATGGGTTATATTTCAGTATCTCATTCTGAACTTTTAAAAAGGTTTTTAAATGGTTCAGAAATATATTAAATTAAACCTTAAATTTAAAAAAAAAAAAAAAAACCAAAAAAAACCCCAAAACCACAAACCTAAAAGCTTTTGAATTATTGAAATCTTCAAGGACAAGATGTGTTGGTTTTACAGCAAAATGCTGGCTGACTCCAAATTGAAAAACACTCATTTTTGTAAGGAGTCTGCTCTCTTTTCTCTTTTTTTTTTATTTTTTTTTGTTTGTTTGTTTGTTTGTTTGTTGTTGTTGTGGTTGCTTGGTTGGTTGGTTGGTTCCTCCCCACCCCTTAGTGGGTTAGAGAATCACAGAAATTTTCCTTTGAGAATTTTGCATATTTAGTGACATTAGCATGGCAATGTGTCCTCTTCTCTAATGTGCAATACTAAAACCTGTTTTTAGAGCTGTATCCCTCCTCTTTTCTCCCTCGGCTACACTTCTATGGATAAAGGCCCTGCATAAAAGTAGCAAGCAAGAAAGCTTTAAGTTACTCGGACATTAGCACTTCATGCATTCCAAATTCCAGAATTTTAATCCAGCATAGAATTATAAGGGTGGGAGTGGAGGGAAGTAAAGCCTTTCAAAATAACGAGAAGTAGTATTGAATCCTGGAGGGCCTCAATGCAATACAGTTGCAAATGATGTGCATTCCCAGTGGGAAAGCACATTGTGTGGATCGTGAAGTTTCTTCATGTGTTAGGATTACCTGAATTTACCTGAACTGACAGGGAAAAGAACACTTTCTTTGACATAGTAATGCTAAAGGACCTATGCAACAAACATCAACGTTTTCCTCATTCAGTTCCACAAAGAAAATTATCTCATGTCTAGAACAGGTGAACCTGAGGCTTTGATTTCATAAAACAGTTTGAACAACTTGATACACTCTGCTAATGGAGGGGATAGAGAACATCAGCTGAAAAAATACAGGGTAAGTCAATCATGGTGCATAATCATTAACTCCTGGAATACAATAATAGAGACTGAATTTGATCTCTTTGCTTTACCCAAGATAACTAGATCAATAAAATTCCTCTACATCAAATAAAATTTGCCTCTGACAGTCACAGTTTTTCTTGCTTCATTTCTTAACCCTCATATTCATTTATTGTAGATTTGCTTCTATATTCTAGAAAAAAAGTGATGGCAAAAGCTAGTATTTGGTAGTATTTATACATAAATGAGAAGAGTTGAACAAAAGGTTTTTTTACATTCTTCTAATATATTTAGTACAATTACATGAAGTTTAATACCAAACTAAATGGACTTTAAATGACAAATAGTAAAAATAGAATCAAATTTTCTGAGGGTGGAAAAATCAGTTTAGAATGGTGAGGAGAGGCTAGTTCTGTATTTACAGAGATATTACTTTATAATTGATATACTGTAGTGATCTCTCTAAGAATCCTTAAAAAATATTGATATTTAAATTATCTGAAATTTCAGTTTTATTTGGCTATATTTAAGTTTAAGTAAATCTGAGAATTAATTTTCATCCAGTAAAAAGAAATATCCATTTTTTACATTCAAAGCAGAATTAAAAGTTTCTGTAAAATGTGATTAGTTTCACTGAAAGAAAGGTAAGTTATGGGTCAGTGTGTGTGTACACACAGTCACATAAAAGTATGTTTGTTTGTTTTAAATTTTGGGTGGCATTTGGAAATTTAGGATACAACTTATTTTTCTTTCGTTGAAATCCAGTTTTAAGGCTACAACTTTGTGTATTGCGTTTTTTCAATGTTCCATTAAAATAAAATACAATTTAAATGATTTCTGGAAAGGCTTAAAATAGAAAAAGGAAAACGTCTGAAGTTATAACCAAGAAAATAGTGTGGTATGTTACATGATTTCTTGAGAAAAAACCTTTTGCTAGCTGACTTGCTATTTGGATACCAAGTGGCTGAGATGTAGATTGAGGCTTTTTCTGTTTGTCATTGAGATATTCTTATGCAACTACTTAAACTGATAAATTTTTCAGTATTTTGTTATCCAGATTATAACTCGAAATATGCTTGGCAAAGATTTTTTCCTGTCTTCCCTTCCCATTTCTCCCTTTCTGCTGTTCTCTTTGTGGTTTTTTGTGGTTTTTTTTTGTTTTTTTTTTTTTTCAGTTGCCCCTCCCCTGCTGCCTCTCTCCATAGATTAGATTTTCATCCTGTTTTTTTTTCATTCTGCAATTGCCTTAGTCTGTCTTACTGTTTGCATAATTTGGTAGTCATATTATTTCCAATTCAGCTACTAGGAAGAATTGACATTACTCATGGCTTCCTGCCTTTTTTTTCCTCTTTTTTTTTTAACTTTATCTTGTTTTTTTTTTTGTTTTTCTAAACCAATGTGGTCTCCTATTATTCAAAGTAAGTCAACATTCCTGTATCACTTTTTTTTTAATTAGAAACATGGCATTCTGAAGGAGGTTTATAGATAAGTATTTGCCAAAACTAGCATATAGAGAAGATCCATGTTATAGTTATAATGGTGGATATCTTTGCAGAAACTCTTGCTGGCTCAATATATGAGTGGACGTTTAAAAAAATTCATTGTTCTGTCAACCCAAAGTTTACACACATATTTTGCAGTTCATACTGCTGTTTTTACTGATTCCAAGGGAAGCATATTAAAATGGCAAAAAAATATTAAGACCACCACTGATTTTGGTGAAGTTTTTCTGATCTGTTCTGAAGGAAGATCTTGATTTAGCTTTTGCTCCCCCTCCCTGCCCCCTCCCAAAAAAAATGTTCTTTTAAAAGGAGTTCAGCTATAGACAGATAATTTGTATTTACGTGACTGACATGGAAAAAAAACCCCTTGAATGCCAAGCTATGTTTGAGGGGATATTTTGGATATTTTTAAAGGCAAATTTGAAAATCTGTCAAAAAAAGCTGTTTGCTAAGAGTCTTCCATTTTGCAGCAGAAAGGATCTGATAGTTGAAGAACAGAATTAAAAGGTGCTTTTTACTTTTTTAATAGTCGTTTAGTGGTTGCTAGTCAAATTCAGTATTTTTCTTATTTTCAGTCAAGATCTACTAGGTGGGGAAACTGGTGCTGTTCTGCCTGTTATCTTCCTCCAAGGGAATCGGGCCTGGTTATTTGTCCAAGGACATGAAGAATGTCAGTCATGTGCTGCAGTAGTATTTTAATGTGCATTTTGATCCATTCTGGATATCTGTCTTCTGAAATGAAATCTCCACCATAATTAGACTAGAACTTAAGAGTCGAGCTGCTGGTATTTTTGCCAAGATAAGCTTATTCAAGTTACTCCAGAGGTCAAGGAGATCAAAGGCTGTATAAAATTGATGACAGGAATGTTATTACTGGAGGATATATTTCAAGATGTATAGGAGATAATAAAAGAGGACTGAAAAGATTGCTTGCTGATAGAAGCTTCAAGGGACGCAACTAGTTCTCTGGCACAACTAGTGCTGTTGCTGTTACACACAAATATCTGCTGCCCAGTCAGAAAGAGTAAGAGAATGTGGTGTGGTAGGACATGCCTGCTTTTTTCCACTGCAGCCACTGCCATTAGAAAATCTGCTGGCATCTAACTGCTCGGGCATCTAATCTGGGGAATACTGTGTCTGTGCACAGGCACAAACCTGAGAGAGGTGATATATTGCAGCATCAAAATCTACTGGTAAGTAACTAATTTTCATACCTGCTGATCTAATTTCTCAAAGTCCAATGACATACCAGTCCAGACAGCTCACTGTCTTCTTTCAGTACTGACAGTTTGAGAGCTCTCTTTTATTTTAGAGTTGCTCTTACAGATTTTAGTTATATTCATGTATGCTACCAATCTGAGTTTGCATTCCATATTTCCTGTCCTAAATAAAGGTTTTTTAAAGCTTGCTCTTTCTTATTCAAATGTTTTTATTTTTTTAAGCTTTTATTTTCACTTTTACTTTTCACTACTCAGGTAGTTCTTGAACGGGAGTACTCATCTGATATAATTCCCTTGCTTAGGGAATTAGTCTGTTTGGTTTATTTCCTGTCTTCATCTGCTGGTAGGAGGGCAAATTGCCAACTGGACTGGCATTTTCTGGATTTGGAGAAATTAAACTTGCAGGTAAGAAATTACTGGTTTTTCATAGGTATAATTGGAAACAGAACTGACTGTATATTAAACAAATCTGTGTAAATGGGTCTTTTGGAATAGGCTTCCAGTGGCACGAAACTGGATTTGATCCATGGGAAACTGGAAATCCAGTCTAGCTGAAGCAAGACCAGAAATTTTGTGTAGTTACCAAGATAAGCCTTTTCTATATTAGCTTAGACTAAACTTTTTATATCACTTCCACTTTGTGTGCAAGAACCCCCACATACAGGCATCTACCACGATGAATGAACGAATCAAGTCAGGTCACAATTTCAAATGCTGGAGTCTTAGATGCAGTAATTCAAAGGACTAACTTCTTATCCTTTCGAGAGCTAGCTGAGCTGACAAAAGTAATGGTACTGCAAACAGAATGTTTTGTTAGGTTACCTCATGAATTTTACTTTTTAAAAAAAGCTTCTTTAATTTTTCTTTTTTTAAAAAATGACCATTTCAGTCATCCATTTTCAGAGTGGCTCCTACGTGATTGTACCAGACCAACTGAAAGGGCAGCATACGGTGGAGCAGGGAAATGAGCAGTAATTCGTCAGTTGTGGTTTATTATTATATGAGTACCCTACATAATGATATTCAGCTTGTGCTTAGTCAATAATGCCAGAATAATAAATTCTGTAATAAACATCTCAAAATAATAAAAATTGAGGAAATCAGCAAGTAAATGTTCTGGAGAGTACCTGGTAAAGACAGGGCCAGTGAACACTGGTGGAGAAGGATGTTTACTGGAAGACTTCACTAATCTCACTTTTCCCTACACAATTTAAGGACTGAAACTCAGAATCACGCAGAGGTGTTTCTGGGATTAGGTGTATAAACCTGACGTTAATACTCTGGCTGTTGCTGTTATTGTTGAACAACAGTAAGTAAATTTACAGGCCTGGATGGAGCATATGCATATCTGTACTTCAGGCAGACACTTATTCTAATTTTGGGAGTATGCTACTATTGGCTAGTTAATGAATCATCAGTGTTCTTTTGTCATAGGCAGGAATTCATTAGCAAGATGTTTTTACTGAATACTTCTCTTTGTTTTCTAAGAGGAGCTTAATTTAAGTAGCAGTTTCTAATGTAGAGAACAAAAAAAAGAATAAATGTAAGCCAAATATTTGTTAGTTTTCAATGAGGTGTTCTAGTATGAAGATTATGTTCTCATCTCTTTTCCTGCTTGCTGCCCCTAATAAGTTATTAGTTGCAGTAGTGTTTTGAATCTGTATGGGGTTTTTCTTTCTTTAGACATTAAAAAAAACCCCACCATAATTTAAATGTCACAATGTAAACAGTGTATCCTGAGCTAATGTGATGAGACAGTATGTATTAGGCTTCTCTGAGATTTTTCCATAATGCAAACATATATCTGCCATGAAGTAATACAGGGGATATTTCATCATTTTAAAAGCAATTTTTTAAAAATACATTCTTTCTCCAGCATCACCTATGCCTCTCTCCTGTAATAAATCCCAACTAACATTTTGGTGGGTTTGAATTGCCACTTTTCAGTATGAAAATACCAATTCAGCCATTGCTTCCAAAGAAATGAGAAATATTCTCTCTCTGCCTGCCACCTCTTCAGTATTTCTTGATTATTTTTTTTTGTAATTTTTTTCAGAACTTTAAACACAATATGGAGTTATCTTATAAAAATATTTGTTGGAGTGAGGAATACTCAGGGAACAAATGTTGAGGGCAGAAGAAAAATAATTATTTTCTTTCTGCAGATCACGAAGGAGATTTGCTGCTACTTTTTGCCATCATGATTACAAGGAGATGAAAATGATTGTAGGTAGAGCAGATACCAGTTAGTGGATGTGGGAAAGAAGTTCACAGGTTTTCTGACAATGAAGAATTTTTTCATGCCTAGATTAGGTGATGTACCATAAAACAGTTTGACCCCTCCACTCTCATAATAAATTCCTACATATTCTCTCTACACAAAACTTCCTACACTCTGCAGTCTGACTGTGTTAGACCAGGATACACTGTTCAGCCATATCTCACACACTGCCTTTCCTTCATTTAAAAATTAACTATACAGTCTCTTATTAAGATCCACTGTATTCCCATGTAGCAACTACCTTCCTGAGATTATTACATTTAGAAGCCATTTTATCTTTTTGGCTTTCAACCAGTCTGAAGAAAAGTGGCTAACAGCTGGTTGTATATGCTAGTTCACTTGCTTTCACTCAAACTTGTTTGTATTTCCTCCTTTTTTAACTTCTCTCTATAGCAAGCCCTTTAGCCTCTCTTATTTTTCCTCTTCCCTTTTTGGAATGTCCTTGGTTTTACTCCTGTATTAAATGGCTTAACATACTGTCTACAAACCTCATCTTGCATCATCGTTAAATTACCACTGCTACAAAATCACTAGAACAATATTTTATTGAATTTTATTTAAAAATAGAATTGCATACTTGTCATCTTCATCCTTATTCATATGATCTATTATGGATTTTGTTCCATATAAGTTATGAGGCTTTGAGTCTTGGTCTACAGGCATTCAGGTAATTGTGGTTGTCAATTTGTGTTTCTTGCCAGGGGTTCATTCTTGGGAACAGAAAGAATAGAATAAAATCTCTTTGTACATAAGCCATTCCAGTTCAGTACGTTTCACTAGCAACCAGCATTTTATATAGAAGCTTATATATTATATTGCATTATTTTTATGTGAACTTTTGGTAACACTTTTGAAATATTTCCTAGTCAAGGTGCAAAGGGTTCAGTAGTTCCTTTTGTTTTGTGTGTGTCTAAAGAATAGAAAATGCTAATTTTACATTTTATTCTTTAATATTTTCTGAAACTTGTAAATGTCACAAACATCCCTATTTGCCGTTTGTACCTATCTACCAATTCTTCATTTCTTATTTTTGCTCTGTGAAGACTTTATTCAATTTTTCCTCTGAAAGCTTTTATATGCCAAACTTAGATTGCTATACTAGCAGGTAAATAGGTTTTAGTAGCAATACACTTCTTTTGGTTAAACAACGTGACAGTAAATAGACAGAGAAAACTTCATAATCTTCATTGTATTCATTGTCATCTTTAAGAAAAGTCCTACTTCAAACGCTGCAGTATCGCAGCCTAGAATTACCCAACACTAGCTACAGTGCTTGCATTCTAAGGAACATAAGCACTATTGTAGAAACCCAATCTGCCTTGAATAAAATAAATTGTTGTCTTTTGAGAGCTCTTAACTTTTAGAAAGAACTCCCCTTGTCTATCAGGAGTAGGACAGCAGTCATTTTTGTGCAACATTTTTTGCACATTGTTTTGAAATTTATTTCCTTTTTTTACTAAAACTTGATCCTTCTTCCCTCCTTTTAAACTCTTTTCTGTAGGAAAGGCTTTTGTCTGACTTTCCTTTCCTCTACCTGTTTTTAAATATTTGTAACAGAATTGGTTTTGCCTCATGGTGATTAGGAGTTTCAGGGTCATGTATCCTGTGTAGACATGGCACTTCGGGAGATTGTTTAGCGGTGGGCTCAGCAGTGTTAGGCTTTCAGCTGGACTCAATGATCTTAAGGGTCTTTTCCAACCTAAATGATGCCATGATTCTGTGCAGTTTAGTACTTTGACTCTTAAAATAAGTCCAGTTAAATATGCTTGTTGATATTGTTTATCTTGAGAGAATTGCTGCTTGCAAGCAACACTTGTAATAAGTCTTTGCAGCAGTGGAATCTCACGATACTTCAAAAATGGCTGCAAGAGAGCAAAGAGCTAACTAATCTACAAGGTTTAAAAAAATAGGTGGTAGCCTACCAGCACCTGCTGTGAATATTTTGTCTAACTTCCTATTACCTATACTTCTAGTTTATATATACCGAATACTGTGTTTGGATTGATTTTATATAGTCAAAATTACTTTTAGATATTTTTAAAGATTCAAAATAAAAGCATAGTAGTTTTAAGAGGGGAATAGTTACTTCTGTATCCTACTTGATGCTTGTTTGGTTTTTTTTGTTGTTGTTGTTGTTTTTTTTTTTTCTTTCTGAGCACAGTGAAGTGGTTAAACTACTGATCTACTGGAACTGTCTTTAAATGCTGTTATGCTAAAATCCCTGGAACGGTTTAGTTAAGTTTTGGTTCAGAATTTCTTTATCTGTACCAATATGTGAAATTTCAGGTTACTGTAGCATAATGATTTGTGGGAAAAGCCTCAGTATAGAAACCTAGACAAAGGGCCAAAACTCCCCTATTAGCAACTTGCTGTAGATGCGTGGTTTTATCATCTTTGCTCAGCATGTTGATGTAGTAGTAGCTTAACACTGCTGCTGAGTTGCGTTGTGATAACATACAGGAGTTGTCCAAATGGCAATTTACACGTATGTCTTAGACCTGTATGATTTTGCATTTAGTTACCATGCGCATTGTTGCTAATACAAACTGTGTCCTGTTACAGAACTTCTATGAAAGCATAGAAGGAGTCCTTCTGAGTAAGGTGGTGATGTGGTATAACTGGCAAACCTGACAAGAACTTGCTAGGTCAGCGTTTCCTCAGATCAACAAGCCTTTAACAGACTTGTTTAATGCTCAGTGTACCCCATGGAATTAGGGGAATTGCGTGGGGAAATATGCAGTATTTGAGTTGATACTTCAGGTATCTTGAATACTTCAAGATACTTGAAAGTCTTGAGAGCTTTGGGTTATCAAAGTGGTTATTCCTACAGAACCCTTAGAGAAGAGGGTGAGGGGGGGACATCCTTGGGTAGAAAAGTTGATTGTTTACTTGAATGAACACTGGAGAAATTCGTTATCTTGAGAAAAGTTTCTTGGAAATAGTTTTGTCCACTGTAGTGCTTCACCATCTTCTCTTGCAAAAATGCTGTGCATGTGACTCCTCCCTCAATCTCAGCTACTGAAAATTCCTTACTGAACTTGCTATTGGCTTACCTCATTTTGTGGGAAATTTTGGCTTTTTGGGTGGTGTTATGTGCCCGTAGCAAGGTTCTTGTCTAAACAGTTTGGATACCACCAGAATAAAAACTGCATTGTAAAAATAGACCTCTTGACAATGTTATTTGTGAATTCACATAAATGTATGTGCACTATGAATAGTCATTTAATTTGCTATGTGGTTTGGCATTTCAGATGACATGACATTTGGCTTTCAACTTCTGACTAAAAAATTTGGTATGGAGTTATGTACCACTTGCTTCAGATCAGAGATAATCAAACTTGCTGTATAGGAGCATTTTACTAGTGCCTGGTATTTTGTGGATTGGAGGATTTATGGGTTAGCATGCAGTATTACTTCTGTTTCTAGAGTTACTCTATAGCAGTATGAGGGTAGGTTAGAGGTTACCTTGTACTGCTGGAAAAAGGCTGATCTTGTCTTGGAGCCTGAAGAACCATGTATTTTCCTTATTTTGGTATGACTAGGGCAGATGTCTTCCAGTCTTGGCATATTGGCCTCATCATTTCCAGAATTTTAGAAAACTGCTCTGTTTCATGGGAATGCGGCAAAACTAATTTGAACATGTGAGGAACTCAGTTAACACTTTTTTCTGTGATTTAAAAACATAAACTACTAGGAACCGTAAGGTAGTAGAAAACAGAATAACTACATGTTGTATTTTACCTGGAAGTATATAATGGAATTAACATGTCTAGGTTTTAACTCATTCCACCTAAGTACTGGGGGAAGGGTTGTGTGTATTCAAATTGAAAAAAATATTTGGGGGAGGGGAGAAAGAGGGGGGGAAGGACATCAGATTTCCCATAGTTGGTTTGCAAAGTAATTGGCCTGTTAATTACCATCATGCTGCCAGAATCTTTAGAATGCAGTTGCTTTTTTTATTGCCTTTGCAGAAAGATTCTAATTTAATCTTTTTTCTGTTCCTAAATACATCTCAATATGTTTCTAAGTTTTTTCCCCTGGAAAAAAAATAACAGTTTATGATGTTCTGTGACAATTGTAGTCTGTTGGTGACTCGAAGTATTGACTTGCTCAGGACTATTTGTCCTGGTTTTCTTTCTGTACCTTAAGGAATTGCGTTTAATAGACTGAGAATTACTGCTTTTTGTATTCACAGGACTGTGCTAAAGAATAATGACTTGAGATCAAGACAAGAATTAACTACTCACCTCACCAATCAGTGGCCTTCCCCAGGAGCTCTGGATGTCAATGCTGTTGCCTTGGACACTCTGCTCTATAGAAAGCACAATCAACAATGGGATGAGTAACCTGAATATTTATTTTGATCCACCTTTAGAAGAACAGGGAAACCTGAAATTATACATTTCCTTTAGCATACTCTGAAATGTATCCTGTTGGAATAGCCTGTTGCAATGTACAAGGACCAGTTGACAATAATAATAAAAAAAAAAGTATCTCTCTATAAAAATTTCCATCCTTTGGATTAATTTGGAGGTGGAATAGGTGGGAAAAAAGAATCATTGCTTTAGGTAAAAACTGTTTTAGGAAACAACAACAACAAAAATAGAGTGTATTTAAGAGAAGAAAGTTAACCACCTACATTGTTTTAGATTTTTTTTTTTTTTATAAGGTGCATTGAAGACACCTAGTTAGATATTTCAATGTGATACTATTAAATATTACTTGCTTTGCAGGAAAAGTTTTCAAAGTCTGGACCAACTTTCAGCAGACGTCAGTCTTTCTCAATCCTCTTTGGATCCAGGTCACTCACAGGATGGGAAGCAGGATGGAATTAACTTGTTAAATGAAGGTACAGAGCCAGTTTTGTGGCTTTACTTTATTCTTCCTAGATCTGATCTTCATTCCCTGTGAGATCCATTTTCAGTGTAAACAAAATATGCTTTGAACAGCATATTTTTTAATTGTTATGTAAATTTTCTTCAGTATCCCTGATGACTATACTTCAAATGAAGTGTGGATTTATGAAGGTGGCCACCCCCTAATAACTGTCAGACTTCATGCTGTATTAAAAGCTAAGCTTCAAATATGTTGCTTATCTTCTTTCTCAATCATAGAACCAGAGACAAAGAGGATCTTCTGTCATCTTTCTGCTATAACTTAAATCTTTTGAGTTCTTTACATTTACTTTTTTGTTTCTTAAAGATTAAAGGCGCTAGATTTGCAACTGCCACTGTCATTCTTACAACTTGCTTTCAATGTTAAATTGCTGTGGAAATGCAGCCTGACATTCTTTCTGTAACTAGAGAGAGCAACGTGATATGAACTATGCTAGTATATACATGTAATGTACACACACACAGCCCCATCAAAATCTGTACACTTAGCAAAGTTTAGCTGCTCCATCTTGTGGGCAATTGTGAAAAGCAGAAAAATGCTAGAAGACTTCTGAAATAGTAATGTTTTGGGTACACAACATAAAGCCTTTGTGTATTTCATGAAATGTTAACTTTAAATAGGCTTGACAATATAAAGCTGTAGTAGTTCTTATCTTTAAAATGTCTTGTTTTTAATATATCCAGAATGTGAAATGTAGAGCTTCTTTTAAAACTGTAAACAGTCTTAAAATCTAAATTCTTTCAACTTACCTTGGAGGAAGTAAAATACAACCAGCATGGCTATTACCATAAGAGTTCTTCTGCAGATCTACTTTCAACTGTTCTTTTGCAGTATTGTTTGAATTTATGCTTTGTTTTATCTTTCGTAAATTGAAGTGTGGCAAAGCCACTGAGAATAATAGGTTAGGTTTTGATTTCAATGCTCTATCTTTAAAGGTAGCATAAGATCATAACATCTCACTTCCAGATTAGTCAGGTTCATCAGTAGCAAAGCTTTAATATAATTTTATAAGACAAGGTATGTGATTCTGCTGTTAAAATACCTCTGGTCTAACTCCGAGTAGGGCAGTTAGAATTAAAAGATTGGAAGTAGTAAACTTTTACTATTAGCTCACTCATCTCATGTAGTCAGATTTTTTAGTTTACGCTTGTCTAAACTGTGGAAATGCAGCCTGACATTCTTTCTGTAACTAGAGAGAGCAACGTGATATGAACTATGCTAGTATATACATGTAATGTACACACACACAGCCCCATCAAAATCTGTACACTTAGCAAAGTTTAGCTGCTCCATCTTGTGGGCAATTGTGAAAAGCAGAAAAACGCTGTGTCTAAACAGCGTTACACTGTTCTCTGTGTTGTTTGATGTCCTCAAACCGAATGCAGGCTTTAAAGGGTAGTTATTATGGAAATTAACTTTTTTTAAAAAGTCTTCACTTTCAGAAAAATCTTTATCTAGTTCGTTCTTTAGGGAAAGCTATTCATTCACTTAAAAAAAATCTCAGTAGAGGGGAGACCTAAAATGTTCTGGAAACTGCTAATAAGAACCGTAAATGATGCAAAAGAACTACATGTCACTTATCTGATACGTGATTCTGTGTGACTACACAGACTATGTGTCAGTAGTGACTACATGTCACTAACCTGTGATTCTGGGTGGCCGAGATTGTAGGGGACTTCTGTGTGTGTATGGTTGGACTTGGTCATCTCAGAGATCCTTTCCAATCATGACAATTCTGTGATTCTGTGATAATTTTTTTTTTCCAGAACGAATTGTTGTGCAGGGCACAGTTTGGGTAGTTCGGTTTTTTTCCTTACATCCTCCTAGCAAGAATAAAACTTTTTCTGTCAGGAACAGGAGACACAACTTTAAGAAATGCTAACTGGCTTATCAATAAAATCTTGTGCCTGTGACCTTTTTAAAGTTCATTTTAATCTCTAGTTTAAGGCATCTTTTCTATTCTGCAAGTGAGCCAGGAAATTAAATAGGGAGATGCTGGTAGATCAGAATTGTTATAATGTAATTTATTAGCTGAGTTGGCACAGAATAACTTGAATGGACATTCTGAGGGGGGAAGAGATAAAATAAATAGCTAAATTGTCCAATGCAGTCTTCTATCTATAGGTACATTTCCTGTTAACTGTCAAGTGTGTTTGGATGCCAGAGCAGATACTTGCACTGCCGCTCCTGCACTGCAGGGCTTATTCCAAGTGCTCAGAGCCTAATATGCTTCAAATGATATATTTAAAGAAATACATCCTGATTCCAGTTAATCCTACTCCTTTTGGAGAGATTTAAAAATAGATCTCTGGTACTAACATTATATGAGTATTGTCACTTCCATTTATATATAATGTACTCCCATAAAACCAGTGCTTGAATTGGTGACTTCAGTTCACCATGCAGTGAGTGGAGCCTCTGAGCCTCCTTCTGCGGGAGGCTGACTGCAGCCCAGCCTCTAATCCATGGGTAGCAATCCCTTTACCACCTGGATAAGGAAGATAGGGCATAAATTATGTGTCTGTCTTATTGCAATTGTGAAGTATGCGTGTGCTGAAGCCAGTACTATGTAATTCATAACAGTGTAGATGAAGGTTTTTTCTATTCCCTCATGTTTTTTGTGGTCATCTTATGCTGTGAAAATTATTAGCTTAATTCTTGTTTTTCTTAACAGGTAAGGAAGACACTCCGTCGTTGCTTGGTCTTTGTGGCTCTCTTACATCAGTAGCAAGCTACAAGTCTCTCACGAGCCTGAAATCAAGTGAATATCTTGCAAGTCCCACAACAGAGATGACAAGTCCAGGCTTAACACCATCTTGAGATAGACAGAAGAGGGAGAGCTTTGTGTTGTATGCATTTGGTTTATGTTCCATGAAATGACTCACAAAGAAGACTGCTAGTTCTGAGTTAAAAATAAGCTAGTTTCTTTTTTCCTTTTCATGCTTTACCTGTTTCATTCACAAATCCTGTCAGTTTTAATTAAAACTTATTAAAACTGAGAGGTCCCCCAGAGCACCTC
Source organism: Nycticryphes semicollaris (assembly GCA_013400055.1). Lineage (NCBI taxonomy): Eukaryota > Metazoa > Chordata > Aves > Charadriiformes > Rostratulidae > Nycticryphes > Nycticryphes semicollaris. The sequence continues at coordinate 218,624 of VXBJ01003793.1, read as the reverse complement.
TCAGATTTTCTATTTGTCTTGAATTATTTAAAGCTCTTGGTCAGGTACAGGACATATAATCTGATGATTATGACTGATTTTTTAAAATTTAGCAATTGGAAACCAGTCCCCCAGTTAACTGTCATGACCTTTTGTTTCTCCTTGCAATGGCCTGGCCCTACTCTAGCCACGGTGCTTCGCTGCAGTGCTTTAAATATCTATCAACTCTCGCAGAACAGGCAGAGAATCCTTAACACCAGTGTTTATATGCAAGTGTTTTACCTAAAAATCCAGCTTTTCATCTGTGTATGCAGGACCTCAAAGAGCATATTTAACCTACCAACAGCTCGTCTCAAGTTGACTCAGTGTTAGACTTTTACATTCCTGTTAGTATCATGGCACTTAATTGCACTGGAGAATCACACTGAAACACTCTTGCTCATTCTTGAAGTTGCATGTGAATAACAAATGTAAGTTGATCATCTAAATCAAGCATACTTAGCAATTTGAAAATCTTGAGGTAACTCACTGAATGCTTTTGAGTCACCTGAGTTACAGATACATGAGATTACAAAAGCAGCAACAAACATCATATGAGAAATTTCTTGGTTTATTGACCTTGCTGGAAGGAGGAGGACTAAGGATGGGGTGTGGGTACCGCCTTGGGAAACAAGGACTGTGTGTTTAGTGGCAAGATCCAAAGGAGAGTGATAAAGTAGAAACGAAGACAATGTAACAACAAGATTCTCATGTTAAAGATTTTTCTCATTCCTGTAGTAGTGCAATAGGTATTTTTCCTGATTAGGTAATATAGTAGAACTTACTTAAGTCAGTTTTCTCAAACTACTTGCCGTTGACTTAAATTACCGACAAAAAAAATAGCAGACTTTTTTAAAATGAACCTAACTTTCCAGATTACCCTACAGTTTCAAAGTTTGCCAATTAGTTTTTGAATTGCAAACTATATTCTTAATTCTTTGTAAGATACACTGGATCCTTTATCTATGAATTTTGCTAATCAAGGTAATGCTTATCAGTATGATTAGTAACTTTTTAAACAAAATTGAAATGCATGTAAGTATACTGGATTTGTAAGTGCTAGGGAAAATGCTTTTTTGTGCCAAAGAGGTTTCATAAATTGTTTACATGAGTAGCTGCAATACAAGATAGATTTTTAATTATTGCTTACTCTTAGATGTTTACAACCTGTCACTACACTCTGTGTGGTTTTATGTAATGGTACTGGGGCACTACTACTATTATTTGGTTGTCTTAGGGTGGGCTTGAAAGAAAGCGGGGATTCATTCTTCCCTTTACTGAAAACTACAGGAGATGTTTAGACTTCATAAGTATGAGGCTACGCATCTCTGGAACACAACACACTGTTGGGTTTAGCTGGAGGAGGTTCAAGATACGTCTCCTCAGTCCACAGTGCTGGACGTTAGTGCATCGGTAGCAGGGTAAACAACTGCTGGTGCCATTGGAATGCAGATTTTCAAAGCAGCTTAGCAAAATCCACCAGACCTTGTCTTTCAAGCCTTTATGTACCCATCGAGTTAATTTCTCTGTAATAAACTGACCATTAAATGCTTTCATACACTGCTAGCAGGTCCGTTACTTCATGTAACTGGGCTTTTTGTTATCGCACTGAGCACCTCTTCTCTCCTGGCAGTTGAGTAACATTAAATACTGATTTGTAAACCAGAGATGCATTTTTACTACAAACACAATGAGGGAATCTGAGTTCCACAAGTTAACATTCTGCATCAAGGTACGGTGATTTAATTGGTCTTGTTTGCTGTTAAAGACTTCTCCCATTACATCAGTGTTTTGGAGAGGGTATAATCATGATCTTCAGTCATGTTCGTTGATGGCTCATTTCTTGGAGCTACTGGTGTGAAATTCATGTGTCATTTAACTGAAGTCTTTTATGTGGTCTGACACCACTGTGAGTTTCTTGGTGTCATTTTGTGCATGGGAAATCCGTTACCTGTGTCTTTCTCTGTTTTAAATGTTAATATTTTTTTTTTCAAAAAAAATTTTAAAAATGCCAAAACTGTATGTTTTGTTGCCTTGACTTTCCATGAATGTTGCATGTAAATTAAACATTTTGTATCATCACTAATTACTAGGTTTTGGTTCTGTTTTAATTTTATAGGATAAAATAAGACCGTTCAGCAAATTACAGTATTACCAAGCTTATAGCAAATTTTTTTTCTTGCAACGCAGGGAAACAGTGTTTTTATTGTTATATTTAATCCAGTGTGGTCCAGAATCTGCCGTTACTACCTTCTTTCTCTTAGGCCTTATTTTGAAGTTGTATTCTAAAATTACTTTGACAATCAATTGCAATGGGGGAACAGTGTCAAATATCTCCTAATGGCAGTATCTCTAGTCTGCACCACATGCTGCAACTTTGTATCAAATATCTTTTTTTTTGGCTTTTTTAAGGGAGTGCTGCATTTTCACCAACACCAAATAAACGCTGGGGCATCTCCTTCATAGTAGGATAGGACTAAAGGCCAGTTCTTGGGTAAAGCACACCTGATGGTGTCTTAATAATTAAACTACTGAGTTGCTTTTGTACCACTGCGCCCTTTGTTAAAATATGTAAAAAATAAAATTCAACCACTTCCTTGAAAGTGCTTGAAAGAAAGGATATAGTGATGGTAGTTAAAAAATAATTTAAATTAAAAAAATAAAACCCAACCCCACACAAAGGAACCTCTGACTAAGTCAACTGTCTGTGGGTATCAGAGGTGCTGTGCCTGTCCATAACACAGACGATTTTGCGTCTAGTAAAATAAATGTGCTTCTGCCTCCAGATGGATACACCTTGGAGTCACTGGCACAGAACCACATGTGCTTGTGCCACCAGACCTGGGCTTCAAAACCAGGTGCTCCCAAAGAAACTGTGTATGGGGAGTGTTACCCGTCAGGGAGCATGGCCCTGCCTTGGAGCTTTGTGACAGAGACAGCTTGCGCCCTGCAAAAACATGTTGAGGGAGTGTTCCTCCATAACATCTATGTGGATAGTTGTCTTCAGGGCCTTGGGTGTGTTTTAATTTCTTAAGATAATTACCTTAAACTAAAAAGCCACGGCAGCACCTATCAATGTATTTACTGTGCTCTCTGGGTTTCTAATGAGCAAAATGTACTTTTCCAGTTTGACCTAAAGCATTTGTCATTTTAAATCTGAGAAGAAGCCAAAGACTATTTTATAGTACGCATTTACACAAAATATAGATCTGAAAATAACAAAACATGCACAGAATTAAACACATATTAAGAAAGAATAAACAAACATTTATTGAATTCATCCTGTATCAGCCTCCTTATGGAGGAATAATCATATATAATTGGAAATCCAAAACTTTTCTAAACATCATTTTAAATACCCAACAGAAGTCTTTAGTCAGACTGAAAATCAGCACAGTGGAAGTTATTATTTGTTGCTTTGTGCTGTCCTGAATTTTTTCTCCTTTTAATCATCACTGAAGAACAGTAATTTCCATATTGCCCCCCCAACTTCTTTTTTTATTCCCCTCTAGCTGCAAAAGAAGTCACAAAATTTTCAATGGTAATTTAAGGGTCATGTGTATTTTCTTAGACTTAAGAAGAAATAAGTGATTTCATCCTTCGTCAAACAGTTAAAAATGAAGTTGTATTTTTTTTCTGCTGGTACATTTGGTAACTTCATTGGTAATTCCAGAAAATGCCTTGGCAAATTCAAATTTGGCACACTGTGTTTCACCATATATTTTGACTTCACAAAATCGGGTGAAGGAGAATTAAGGATGTTGGCTGATTTTTTCATTGAAATATGAATATGTAAAGTCTTTCTTTTCTTACGTGCTGATCCCTATGGCACAAGCAGGAGCAACTTTAAACAGCCATGGAACAATACCTGCCTAGAAGAGAAAGGAAAGCATTCACTATCATTTGCTTTCAGACTGAAGTGCTGCAGTACTGGTTAGTGCTCTGAATATACCACAGTGGACCAGTAGAGAACTGGGATTCTACCCATCCACATTCCTCGAAATACTGAAATTACTGGCTGCAGGTATTGCCACTGTAATAACCTCATGTGCCCACCTTTGCCATGCTCTGACCTTCCTGCCTTAAGTCCACCGTGCCTCTGTCCTTCCTGTGTCTCCAGAGAAGTGGAGCACCTTGACCTGCAGGGCTACTTTGCTCCAGCACAAAAGAGGTGGCCCTGGGTGCAGACATTCTGCCCTCCCCTCAGTGTCAGTGTGAACTTCCTGCTCATGTGGGACAAGCAGAGGCTTGTGACCTCTCAAGTGGGACAACAAGAGGTTCAGGAAGCCCTGAATCCTGAAATGGATAAAGTTAGGGAAGAAAGGGCTCAAGTACGGTGCTGGGCTGTGCCCTCTGCCATAGGTATGTATTTCAGCCCTTCAAGCCAACTGGTAAGTAAAAAGTGTGATTCCCCTGCCACTATCTCCTGAGACCTAAAGCACCTTTACTGAAATGGAAGGATCTTGGTAACTGGTATAAACAATAGCATTTAGGTGTTAAATGTCTCCTATTACAGTTAACTGTGATGTTGTCAGCAAAGTTCAGAAAGTGATTCCGTTTACTTAGAGGTAGGAAAATAAGGCTGAATCTACTTGTCTACATGCAGCCATCTACTTCCACTTGAAACAAAGACATTTGTATACTGCTAGTGCAGACAGCGCATAACCCATGGAAAACTTGTGTCTCTTCGGAGCAGCAGCAGGAAGCCAGGTAGAATACCCCCAAGTCTTCTCATCTACATGTGGGCAACCAAGCTGAGGAAGTGGCTGATGGAATGCCTCTATGCTCCATTACTCACATATCAAGAACTAAATGGAGGTACCCTAATTTATGAAATACATTCCACCCAAAATATGTAATAATATTGATACTTTATAACGTTATGCATTCTGCTGGCATCAGTGCTCTGAAACACGCTAATCCTGTTACCCAGCTATGTTATGGCTGTACAGCAAGTACAGCAATTTAATCTCTTCCAGCAAATAGAAGTCTTCAGCCAACTGTACCCATTCAAACATTTACCCAATAAACCCATGTTTCAGTGCTGTCAACACTGGTACATGTCTTGGGTTTGGAATGTCTCTTGTAGTTGTTTAAGTATGAACTACTATAGGCTTTTATCTCATGAATTTAATCTCAATTATCTTGTCATTTCCTCCTTAGGCTGTCAGTCACGGGACAACACATGCATCACAAAGGAATTCTGGGCATGGCAACTGCAGAGCATTGTCCTAGCTGTTCAGAAAAACAGGACAAGAACAGCCTCAGCCATCAGGTAGACTTGCTGAAGACAGAAAGACATGGGAACCTCTTTCCTGACAGCCTGGGAGAAGGGTATGAGGGGAGCTGAAGGAGTGGCACCAGGGAAGTAAGGAAGCTTTAGGGAGATGAGCATCCTGAGGTAGGCATACAGGAAGTCAAGAGCACTTTGTGACTATGAACATTTTATATACATTCGGGGTTGAATTTGCAGTCTCTGGTTACCATACACAGAAAGGAGGTTATTCAAAAGCAAAACGCGTCAAAACCAGTTTAGTTATGAAGTAGTACTGATTTAGTCTGGTGATACTCAGACTAGTAAATTATTGACAGAACTACCTGAATGTACATATTCACCAAAGACAAAGTTTCACCCCCAGGTAGAGGTTTACTTTTGTTTAATGAATGACAATAGTCTTCACAAAAGATACAAACCAGTAATTAGAGTTCTTGAGGATGTGTAATCAGCTTGAATATTCACATTGTGAATACCCATTTTCACTGCCATGAGAGGCTGGAAACTCTTATTCTTCGAGCACCACCTGAGTTTCCCCTTTATTCCTACTCAGCCACAATACAGGAAAGGGAGAGAAGGTAGTGAGTACACTTGTGGATGGCAGGCCTCAAAGACCTACATTAACTGAAAATGAGAGCAGAGCATATCTGTGCCTTCACAAAATGTAACACAGTAACCTCCATATTCATATTTACTTGGATATGAATCATGGACTGAGCAGCATGAAGCAAAACTTACAAGCATTCACCATTCTTTGACCGGCAGAAGAAAGTTTAGTTATAGGTAGTTTGGAGGAACTTTTGAGTTTAGTTACCAGATTGGCAACCAGAAACACAAGTTGCATGCAATGACTACTTAGGACACAATAGATAAGAAAGCAACTCTGATTTCTGGGAAATCCAATCTTTTCTACCTGTTTTGCTTAACAGAACGTGCCAAGTATAAACCTCTGACACAAGTTTAGCAGGGCCCATCACAGCCGCTGCCAAATATCTAAGAATCTGTGAGGAAAAAAATCCACATTATTCTCCAAGACAGTATTCTGGGATCTGGCTAAATCCAGTGTGAATTACTGAAAGAACTGGTGGATATCTTGGAGGGGAGTCAAACCTTTTTGGACTGCAGTGGAACATTCCCTGAAAGCTAAGAATGAAAGAAATATTCAGTTTCAGGATAAGGCAACAGCGAGGAGCTTTTGCTCCAGTGTTGGAATGTGGCATTTTTCTTGTCTCTTACATCACACTTCTAAGATCATAGATCACGAGGTCCCTGTTCTGGACAGGGCACTTTGTTTGGGTATACAGTGGAAAACCTGTCTCATGAGATCTCAGGAGCCTCTAAGATCACTCCTTGATACCAGAAAGTCCTCTTAAAATTGAGCCATAATGATGAAAAGAAGGAATAATATTTCCTGCTGAACTTGTCAGGAAAATGGCCAGGTTTGCTGCTAGAAGCTTTGAGCTAGTACCAAGAATTAGGTCATATGATTAGGTTTCAGAGAGTTGCCAGGATCTGAAAAAGACACCAGAAGGTATTCCTGGGGATTTCTTTCCTGTTCTATACATATGCAGGGTTTAAATGGCCGAGGTTGTCTTATGATGGTCAGGGATACATCTGTGCTTTACAGCAGCAGAAATAACTACTGCACATAGTTCAGGGCTAAAAAGTGATCTTTGCCAAAGCTATCAAAAATACTAAAAGACAGTCTTTAAGAAAGTCTGTGCAAGAAATAAAATAAAAGACATCAAAATACAATAAAAGACATGGCTAAATGGGGTTTTAACAGTGACATTCTGTCTTACTGAACGACTCAGAGGAACAGAAACCACACCAGCTATCTGCAAAACTACATACTGATGTGCTGAAAACTGGACATAGCTGGACAGCCATGATCCCTCGGTAGGTTCAGTGAGGGTGAGAAAGTCATGTAAGATGTGTACATTTGTGTTAGTACATGAGATAATGTACAAGCAAAATTTAAAAACTATTTGACTCATTCAGAACTCATTAAATTGTCAAGATTGTGTTTCTCCATTTGTTTAAACAAAGACTTAACAAAGATTTTAAATAACATTTCTAGTAGAAATTTGAAAGGAAAAAATTCTTAGGGAACAGTTGTTGCATAACCTTGAATGTCCCAAATGTTATACAGTATTTGACAAAATAGCAAACCCATTTAGCAAACAAATACTAGTAGAATTATCGCATCTTCTAGTCCTCTGTAAAAACTCGCATCAAAGTCCACTTAAAATGACTGTATCGCAGAATAGATGGGATCTATCCCAGGCCTAGTATTCACAGGCCAATAGCTATTTTATTATCTGAATTCTACTTCAAAATATCTATTCCATACACAGATTTCTTGGTTTCTCAATAACATATCTTCTTCAAAGACAAAGAAGGGAGGCGGAAAAATACCACTGAAGTTTAAGCCGTTTCTGAGACAGAAAGAACCAAAAACATTGAGTGTAGAAACTAGTATGAGATAAGGACAAAAATGAGGATGGCTACTCCTATAGCTGCAACAATACTGTCAGTTTGGAAATTTTTAGCACTGGAATAAAAACTACACCTAAGAAACTTCCTCAGTCTAGAAATACCTCCATATTGTAGCTTTCAAACCTATAATCCATAATTTTCTTTGTACCAATTCTTTCTGAAAAAGCCAAGCATTACAGTTTAAGAAATCAACAAATGATTTCAATATAAAAAAAACTATTTCCTGAACTGAATCTTTTCCCATCATTTTAATTGCCAATACAGATGTCTTTGTCAAACCTAATACCTGTATTTTTTAAAGCAATCGTGTCCATCTTTGATAGCTGTATCTTAGTAACTTGTGAAGAGATTACCCAAATTCTCTCTGTATGTCTGTTGCTTTATATATACAAACTAGTCCATAACTGAGAGTGTTCACAGACATAGAAATATTATATAATTCATGCATGTTAATATGTATAATCACTTGCTAGTGATTAAAAAACTTTCTCTCTAGTCTGGGGATTTTTAGACAGATATAAAAAGATTTACCATGAAATAATCCAGTAATCCCATTTCTAGCAACAATTTCCGTCGTAGCTGCCCAGGCTGATGTACAGTCCCTCTGTGGAACTCAATATAGTACAAGAAAACAGTGAATTTAGCAAAATAGACAATGCCACAGAAAAATATTTTAAAAAATCAAAGATAGCTACTTCAGATATAATTAGATTTAATTAATTAATTAATGTCCATACTATTCATACAGGATGTTAAATTCATACAGTATCCAAATTCATACAATACTCAGGCTAAAACAGCATGACATGGAAGAACCTGTAGTAGCACCTGGAGTAAGATATATGGACGGAAAAACAGTATTCCTTACTAGTAGTAAGGAAATATAGTTGAAAAAAGTCATCTAGCTTTCAAATGAGCCAGTCCCTCTCCATGTCACTTTATACATGCAGCTGCAAGATCATCACAATTCAGATTTTTAACCAAGAACTTGCCTTTATGGTAAAGCTAGGACACTACACCTTACGTCTAAGTTTACAGAACCAAATCCCCTCTAGATTAACAAGTTAGTTTAAGAAAGTATAGGTCTATGAGATGTGGATTACAGTCCCTTGTAGAGTTAAATCAGATACTAGAAGCAACCCAACTGCAGCAGAGAAGCAATCTGCATTGCAGACATATGCAACTGGTTGAAATTGAGGAATTCTTTCTGTGCTATTTTACTCTGCACATGCTGTTTTCATTGATCCATCATATGAAAGCGGTTAAGAAATTTTCTCCTAGATGACAGTTAAAATAGTTTTATAGAATACACTCAAGTAGAAACATCCCACAGCATCTGGAAGCTGCGAAACGGTTTCGTGGAGATGCACAGTCAGTGTCCAGCTCTGACAGCAACTGGATTTGGAAACAATGAAACTAGTACAAATTATAGATAACCGTAATGAAATTTTGAAAATATATTAATGTATTTAATATCAGCCTAATATATATACTGACAGCTGCCTGTGATTCAGAGTATTAGCAATGAATTCTTACATTTGTCAGCAGAAGGAAAGAATTAAAACACAGTGTTTATATTTAAAGCTTTCTTGATCTTTGTCTGTTTTGTGATGAAAAATAATTTTTTTTTTTTTGCAAGAATTAGACCAGAAAAAAAATAATTTACCTGGAAGAATGAAACTTCATGCCAAAAAGTGAGCACTAGGTTTTCATAACACCTTTCTGAACTAGGGCCTTCAAATTAGTTTCTAAGCAGAAACTGTTTGGGTACTCAGTCTTTTTACTGTAATTTTAAAGCCATGATCTAACACTTATTTAAGCTAATGAAAGTCCCTCACTGGCCAGGGTCCCAACCAATGGAAAAAATAGTTTTTAGATACAACTTGAATTCGTATAAAACACAGTGGTGCTCTACTGAACTAAGAACAAAAAAGACACTTCCTTCCTCTTTCATCCTTTAAAGCTGTTAGGATATTCACTAATGTGCTCTCAATAATAATTTCTTTGAAATCACACAAAAAGGAGTTAAAAATACAGAACATGAGCATAGGGCTTTCTCTATCCTACAAGAATATCCTACAAGATGTTACAATTTGGAGAAGAAAAAAGACTGCAGTGGTAGAATTTTTTAGATAAACTTTAGAAGAGGAGACAAATATTTAAAATTTCTACCTACAGTCTATGTACTCAAACACTAGATTTCATTTTTCCAAACAGGATGGGGTGCTTTTGTCCTAACCAGCAACTTACTTTTTAAGGTCTCACTCTCCCAAATTTGAGTCTGCCTATGTGTTTTCACTACATCAAATGGCAGAGTTATGACAGCTGCAATCTATCAGGAAAGGAAATCAGTGTTAATGTTAGAGCACAAACAGTTAAAATTTAATTAAATTTTCAAATTAAAGTGCACTCAATTTAAAACTAGACTTGATATTCCAAGCACCTGATATTACTAAAGGCCTCATATTTCAGAACACTGTAATTTATTCAGATATACCTAACCAACTTGAATGCGAGGCCAGTAGATGCATCCCAATATATACACCATTTCTGAGAAAATCAAATAAAACATTCCTCTTTTTAATAGTTCATTTGTGGCAATAATAAAGTATAAGCTATAAAAAATGTTGGTTCATGTGCACTAACTTCCTTCCACATAACCTTCTTGAAACATTCATAATTATACCACTGTATTGATACGGTAATTAAAAAAAAAAAGAAATAAATTTGCATTACAACACATTTGTATGTCAATGTACAGGTGCAAGATTTCTACAGTGGCAATAAGAGCAAAAAAAACCAAGAGCTGAACACGAAGTAAAAGTATTCTCTGTGATGATCCATGGACAGACAGGATGTTACCCTTATTTCCATATCCCAAATTTCTTCATCTGATACAAATTAGTCTAATAATTTTTTAATTCCCATAAAGTAATCCCTGTCTGAATACAATGTAACTCAACCACTACCAAACTCACATACTGATTTTTTAAAATTAAATTTAGCATAAATCAAAATATAGGCTTCTAATTGTTTGCTATGTTTTCAGGCATATTTTACGCATTTCATACATATCAATAATTCCACAAAAACATGTTTCACACAAAAGGAAAGGTAGCTCAGGAATGCCTCATAGTCTTCTGGGGGACAGAGTGTAAAAATTAATTCTGAGAGAACCAAGAGATAGAATTTTGCCCTCTGGAATTACCAAGGGAGGAATGCCTTTATGAGGACTGTCAAAGGCAAGTCTGATGAACAACTTTTAGGAATGAGATGTTTCTGGTTTTGTCTTCTGAACTAAATGGCACTCTGTATTCTAACTAAAGCTCTTTATATGCTACAGGGCTGAATAATAGAGTGAGTCCTTGTGGCAGCTGGTCAGATAAATACTGCAAATGACAGTTGCATATGTTGAAAGATAACTGTGCCTCATTCAGCACTGGGCTCTGGAGGTTGTGCCAGCAGAGAAATATCAAAGTATTTTCTTGCCATGAAGACTGTCAGCACATATGCCCAGCATCCAACATTTTGGAAAGGTACATGTAGACCATATCTCAGAAGGCATCCTCAGTGTTGGAGGAAAACCTGCAGTTGGAACGTACATAACCATAACTTAATATATATTATCTAAATCCAAAACTTCGCTTAAGCACCTGCAGGACTCCTTTTCCTTTTACATTTATATTCTCTGCAACTCTGCTTAAATAATGACTCGAGTATTATTGTTAACCCAGTTCTTATGCTTATAAACACAGTTCATAACAGTTTTCTTCAGTCTAGTTCCTCCCAAGGAACAAGCTTATCATTCACACTTGGGCCAGTAACACAGTGGGATTCTAAACACACTGTGCTGCTTGAGTCATGCTGTGCTGTTTTCACAGAGCAGCTGCTTTCTCAATACAAATTGTTACACTGGTTTTAGTTCCCCTTGAAAGAGCTAACTTGAGTAGAAAAGGTGCAGACTGTGCTTTAAGAATAACAGAAACCATGATGCTTTTGGGGCATCATTCAAACAGAAGAGCTATTAAGGCATTAAGGGAGCATATCTTAACTGCACAAGTACTTATAAGGTAAACATAATCAGAAAATACATTTGGAAAAGGCATTAAGCAGCATTAAACACCCTTAGCTTTATGTCATCACAGTTTTATGGAATTTAATTTTGTGGGTATTTTTGAATAAGTTTTCCTTTACCCATGCATCTGATTGCCTGCTTTTTATCAATAGTCTTTAGCCTATAAGGCAGCTGCTGTTAACCTGTGTCTCTACTTTTCCAGCACTGCATGATGCCTACAAAGTACTGGTCCAAAACAATGACCAGTTCACTATACTGTTTGGAACCACAAATTAAATTAGATGTTAGTTGATTTTAAGAATGAGAAGAAAGGTAGCACATCAAATATATCAAGGGTTCCCTGACTCCAAAGATAGGTTTGAAGCATTTTTCTGAGCCAACAGAGTATGTTCAAAAGTGTTATTCCTGGTATCATCCAAAGGACAAAAAGTGCTTCAAGTACAATTGATGCCTGATGATCCACTAGTGTCCTGACAAAAATGGGCCTCAAAGAGACAAGGGGTTTCACCACTGACTTTAAAAAGTCTTTTAGCTCACAGCATAATAGAGCTGTGACATAAAGGGAGGACACATGATCTTCTCTGTCCCAGTTGTCTTAAGGAATAGATCTAACTATGCTCTATATCAGACTTTCCTTCTTCTAGACTTTCAGCACTGGAGCTTGCTAATGAGTGGTGCTCTAGCTTTATGATTTTTGGAGCATTTGTACAAACTAACTCATCTTGCTAACAAAAATTCTTGAAGGCACTACTGTGTCACTCTCCCTTTATACATGTTTTCAAAATTAAGCATCAGAAGACTTAGATACAGCATGTTTCTCTATAAGGAAATAGTCACTACACCCATCACGGAGAAAATTTCCCACGAAAATTCTTTAAAACCAGTAATTGCTTAAGCTAAAGATGAGAACAAGCAGAAGTACAGAGAAAGGGAACATGACAATGAACCCTAACTGGTATCCACTAACAACATGGGGGGTGGGAAAAATCAGGTCCTCAAAGAATTTATAAATAAAAACATCAAAAGAGAACAAATAAATCTCAGTCACTCTTAAAGCTAATAATTAAAATTACCTAAAAGCATAGAAAAAGTCTAAAAAAGGTTGTGCATAAACAGATCTTCTGACATAACACAAACTTGCATGGAAAAGTAACCCTACCTGAGAAAGGTACAACTCTCAGAATAGAACTCCAGCCCCTCCACAGGGAAAACTCTGTAGCCACTTTACTGCTGATGCATGTGTACGGTTGGTTGTAGGACAAACTGCAACACTTCATTCTGGTTCTGATCAGCTCCAGGGCGCTCACTACAGTAACTGAACCAACTGCAAATGAGAAAAATATGGGCATTTTTAAAAATCAGTATTTATTATTAATATTTTCTGAACATGAAAGTCTCACCTTGCTTTATATATTTGATTCCAGAAGAGCTGTAAGCAGGTACAGAAAATCAGTACCTGCAATCAGCAACTATTGTCAATATAGCAAGTGGGGGGGAAAGTGGGGAAAATAAGACCATAGAGCCAGTATCCTGTGAGGAGAGCCATGTAGCTCCCTCCTCATTCCTCTTAAGGAAGGAATATATATTCTCTTGTAGAAAATAGAAGGTACCATTAACCACCATACAAATCACACAGTGTAACCACATAAACGCCCTCTGAAATGGTAACAGACTTTACCAGAACGTGGAAAAAAAAAAACCAACCCAATAAATTTCTAGTATGCCACTTAAAAATGTTTTCAGCTTACAGTTTTATATAAACATAAAATGTTCTTACCAACATCCCTTTGAAATGCCCAGGTTTTTTCTACCATGCTTTGTTGTCCCCATTCTCACAAACAAATATATGATGCATAAGGCCATTGGAGTATACAAAACATTTTCCTAATAAAATGGTGTATAAGAATATAGGCAGTGCTTGTAAGGTTGTTTTCACTCAGCAGCAATTTCAAATGGGATGTAATGGCAACAAAGATTTACCTCTGGTTAGACACAGAGGGGCAAAATAATCTTGGAAAGTCAATGACAGCAAATTAGGTAAAAGAGGGAACGAATGTAGTCGACTAAATGTAACTTCCTTCACAGGCTCCAGAAGACATGTTTATGTTATACTACCATCTGCTGAAGACTAAAATCAACACAACACCTGAATGTCACTATTGTATGTAACTACATAAATACCTTTCAGACTTCTAAATCTTTCATTAAGTATCCTTAGCATCCACATTGCAAGAGGAATTATTTTATCTTAGGTTAAACTGTATTTTTACTAGATCATCCACTCTACTTGTTTTTTATTTCCTCTACATCATGTACTTTTAACCTGTTTGATAAAATACTGTTGCTGTTACAAAAAACATACTTTGAGCTTCACATTTGCAAATTTCTGAAGGGTTTAGAATTTACTAAATGAAAATAAAAATAAATAAAGGATATAAGCCACAAGTATTTTTCCTGATTTACAGCAAGTGTGACTGCAAATATTCATACATCTCCACACATAAATCAACTCCTTTCCTTTTATATCCGTTTATTAATTCCAACTAAATAGTAGGAATCATTAGCGTATCTTTTGAGTGCACAATGTCTTCATCTATTTAGAACCCAAGTGGACAGTGACTTAGGTAAAACTTAGCACTCTTTTTCAAAAGTCTCTGGATTCTGGAGGAGATGGACTTTGATACAGCACCTGATCACATAAGCCCTCTGATGAAATATTTAGTTAGTTATTAATAGCTTTTTTTTAAACTCAACTCAGTAATAGTTGTACATTCTGCCACAATGAAAATACTAAGACAGACAGAAAAGAATCCTGTTTATAATAGTATGTATTTATGAGATTTTTTTCTACTGTGTATGTACACTGACAATTTTTTTCTTTAGCTATTTCAGTATATACTGCTACGTTGCTCATTTCCCACCCCCCGCTTAATGCTGAAGAAACAAGCATAACTATTGTGAAACAAATAAAAACATTCTGTAGCTTAGCATTATAACTATCAGCTAAATACGACAGCAAAAAAGCAAACTCCATTACCCTACACATTTATTTACCTTTGGAGAATGGATTGCTTTGGGCTTGGAGTCGAGTTTTGGTAACATCTGGGGAAGTTACTAAAATGAAACAAAAGTCACCCTGCCTGCCTTGAAAGTGTGGAAGTGAACAGGTGCCTTACCATGAACTGCAGAAAAGAAATACAAATTTCATATGGTTTGCAAGTGACCATACGTATCTTTTTCTAATTTACTAATAGTTGTAAAGACAACAAGTATTAGAGATGCACAAAGCTCATCCAAAAACCATTGTGCCATCTTGTCTGAAAGTGCTAAAACTTACGCTATTTTGCTCTGCTGCTAACCTTTCATAATATACCACAAGGCATATGATATCAGATGGTGGCCTAAAGCAGGTAAAATATTACAGCATTTTTCATGTGTTCATTCTTTTCCAATGAACTGACTGTAATAGCAATGTTCAAAAGAAAAATGTGAAACTCATGATGTACTTACTATCTTTGTTGTGCACAAACAAGATCTAAAACTTTAGAGCTGTTGAAAAGCAAATGAAGGTTTAATGAACATTTCATTGCTTCCCATCCACCCTGTAAATTTATTACAGGCCTAAAACATGCTGAACACTGCAGTGGCTGGTCAGCTGGACCAGTTTCTACCAATTACACTGACTGAGGGCTTGATTTAGTTGCCTACATAAAAGTAGCTAGTGCCATCTGAATCTCTCAGGTATCCAAAATACCTACACAGTTGACAGAAATGACACCGGCTCTACAACCAACTTACCGTGCCGCAGACAGAGGCTAAGTGTAGTACTCTACCTTGCACATCTCACTGAACATGTTCCTACACATAGGCAAATGACTCGCACCTTAGCTCTCTACTGATGCCTCTCAGTTGACTAACAGGAGGTTAAATACTCACCTCACATATCTGTGTCTAATTATAGGGATCTAAATGTGATTTCCGCAGCTCAATCCAGTGGCTTAAAGGTTGATACCTAGTAGCGTTTTAGCGACTCACACATGTTCCGCCTTGTCCTCCAGCTGCCCCTTCAGTATCATAGTCATAGAACTGTCTAGGTTGGAAGGGACCTTTAAGATCAACTAGTTCAACCATCAACCTAACTCTGACAATAAACCATCACTAAACCATGTCACTAAGCACTATGTCAACCTGTCTTTTAAATATCTCCTGGGATGGTGCCTCAACCACTTCCCTGGGCAGCCCATTCCAATGCTTGATAACCCTTTCAGTGTAAAAGTTTTTCCTAATACCCAATCTGAACCTCCCCTGTCGCAATTTGAGGCCATTTCCTCTTGGCCTATTGCCTCTGACTTGGGAGAAGAGACTGATCCCCACCTCTATACAACCTCTTTTCAGGTAACTGTAGAGAGCAATAAGGTCTCCCCTCAGCCTCCTCTTCTCCAGGCTGAACAACCCCAGCTCTGTCAGCCTCTCCTCATAAGATTTATTCTCTAGACCCCTCACCAGCTTGGTGGCTCTCCTTTGGACATGCTCCAGCACTTCAATGTCTTCATAGTGAGGGGCCCAGAACTGAACAGAGTACTTGAGGTGAAGCCTCATCAGTGCCATGTACAGAGGCACAATCACTTCCCTACTGTTCCTGATACAAGCCAGGATGCTGTTGGCCCTCTTTGGGGCTCACGTGAAGCTGGCTGTCCACCAACACTCACAGGTCCTTTTGTGCTGGGCAGCTATCCAGCCACTCTTCCGCAAGCCTGTAGCACTTTGGGTTGCTGTGACTAAAATGCAGGACCTGTCACTTGGCCTTACTGAACCTCATGTAATTGGCCTTGGCCCATTGATCCAACCTGTCCAGGTCCCCCTGTAGAGCCTTCCTACCCTCAAGCAGATCAACACTCCCACCAATTTGGTGTCAGCTGCAAACTTACTGAGGGTGCACTCAATCCCCTCATCCAGATAATTGATAAAGGTATTAAGACTGGCCCCAAAACTGAGCCCTGAGGGACACCACTGATGACCAGCCACCAAGAAGATTTTACCCCATTAATCCCAATTCTCTGGGCACAGCCATCCAGCCATTTTTTACCCAGTGAAGAGTACACTTGTCTATGCCATGATTCGCCAGCTTCTCCAAGAGAATGTTGTGGGGGACAGCGTCAAAGGCCTTACCAAAGTTCAGGTAGACAATGTTTACAGCCTTTCCCCCAGCCAAAAGGCAGGTCACATAGTCATAGAAAGAAATCAGGTTGGTTAAGCGGGAAAGAAAGGAGCCATTCTCCTATATGTCTCTGAGGTCTCAAATACCAACTCTTTTATGCTGTACTAGAATCTTATGTACACACAGTTGAAATCCATGTTGGGAATTCTACAGGTCTCATATAGCTGTGCTTGCTACTTTACCTAACATCACAGAATACACAGTGTAAAGACAGATAAAAAGACTATGAATTTCATAGGTTCCTGGGAATATATGTTTTGTAAAAAATTGGAAATTTTGTGGGGGAAAAATCTTTTTTTAGAAAATTGCACATTACTCTGCAGCAGGATCCATGTTAAAAGTCAGAACTAATGTCTAGTTTAAGCCAAGAAGTAACTGAAATGTGAAGTATAAACTAATGAGTTTGGAGAACCCCAAGGGACATGAAGTGCTGATTCTTACCAATCAGTGCCTCCTTAGATACACATGGGGAAGGAGGTCCTGAGCGAGATGACTGAATATTAACCAGGTGAGTTCCACAGACTATCCAGAATTTTAAACGACTAACAAAAAGCTATCCTTAAAGGCAATGTTTAGGGAGAAAAAAAAAAAAACAACCACAACCCAACAAACCAATTAATGGTTTTGACTGTGTAAGACATCACAGCAGAATAAATTGTTACTACTGTAGTGGTACCATGAATGGGACACCCCACAGGGGACAGCCTTGTAGGACTTATGTTCTTGTTCCATAAAGTAGACTTCTATTTAAAAATCTTTTTAAAATCTATTTAAAAATATTTTTAAGCAGCAGGAAGCATGGAAATTTATTAAGCTGCACCAAACAAGATTCACCTCTTAGATACTAACAAATACCGACTTCAGGGGGGCGGGGGGATTGTCTTTTCTAGTATGTTTTTAAACATATTTATAACAACACCACTTTCCAGAACAGCATATGTTATCCATATTCAGCTCCAGAGGCAAAGTAATGGCAGCGCAGTAATGCCTCAGACAGTGCTCCCCCAGCGCGGCCGCGGGAGGTGAAGCGGTGCCCGAGCCGGACCTGCCATCTGTCCTGCCCTGCCCTCGGGCCGGGAATCACCCGGGACGGGGAAGAAGAGCCTACGGGCTGACAGATGCTGAACCCACGGGAGTCCCCGGTCCGCCGCTGAACCGGGAGGTTGCTCCTCCACCTTGCCTGGGCCGGGCGGGGAAACTCTTCCCCGGGGTTCCTGCTGAGGAGGGAGCCCACCGGTTCCACCGGCCCCCGAGGTGAGGTAAGGAGGCGGCGTACCCCTCCCTGCCTCCCGCAATAACGGCCGCTGACCTCCCGCTCCCCCAAGCCCCTTACACCGAGGGACCTCTTTTCCTTCCGCCCGTCTGTCACGGAGAGGGACCCCGCCGCAGCCCCGTGCCCTTCACCCTGCTGCGCTCCTCCTTCCTGCCCCCAGCGCTCGGCCCCCGCCTGCCCGCGCCCCACCGCCCCTTGGCCTGGCCGTTGGTGGAGCGTGGCGGACGGCGGGGCGGCGGGCGCCGCGCTGCGGGAGGAGGAGCGAGTCCCCGCGCGGGCGGCCGGGGCCGGCGGAGGCGGGAAAGCCCAGGGAGGCGAGGCACCGGTGGCGGAAAGGGCCTGGAGCTCGGCGGGGTAGCTGAGGTTGGAGCCGCCGAGGAAGAGGAACTCAGCAGCCCTGACGAACCTCCGCCGCAGGTCGGGCGGAGAGGAGGATGTGACTCCACGGGAAGATGAAACCGAGCGCTGCAAAGACCGGCGACATAGGAGCGCGTCCCCGTAAGTGGCGGGTGGCTGGGGGTGGCCCGGGGAGGAGCTGTGTCGCCCCGGCTCGAGGTGGGGGGGATTTCCGACCATTCAGCGGGGTGGCTTCCAGCCGCGGCCTGGTGGTGCCGGTGCCGCCTCCTTGGGAGCCCTCGTTGTCAGCCTGATGCTGCGTTTGGGCCTCCTGTCTCTGTCAGGACGGTAAGCACGCCTTGGGCTGGCTTTGTATACCGCCGGCCCAACCTTTGCGTGGGTTGTGGGGAGTTAAATGTAAAAATATGTAACTGTAAAAAGGCAGTTGGCTGACTTGTCCTGTTTTACAAGGTACCAGTAGTGCAAAGGCAGCCGAAATTCGGTAGGCCTCTGCCGTGCGAGCTGCTCCAGCCAGCCCGTGCTGGTACCAGCAACAGGAGCGTGCATTGAAGGCCACCATGGCACGTTAGGCCCAGGGTATTAAAATGCAGTTGCTTTAGGACAGAGACTCTTTATTGTTATTGCAGCACTGCTAACTCACTCCGTACTTTTGATTATGCCTAACAAGTGTAAATGTGTATTTTCCAATATTAATTGGCCAAGATTATTGGTTTGTGGTGGGGTGTTGTGCGTGGGGTTGTGGGTGTGGGGTTTAGTTGGTGGGTGGCTTTTTTGTTTGCTTGTTTGTTTTTGTGTGGGGGGTTTTTGTTGTGTTTTTGTTTTTTGTTTTTTTAATGTGGTTGGACTCGATGATCTCAAAGGTCCCTTCCAACCACTTGGTGGGTGGCTTTTTTGTTTGCTTGTTTGTTTTTGTGTGGGGGGTTTTTGTTGTGTTTTTGTTTTTTGTTTTTTAATGTGGTTGGACTCGATGATCTCAAAGGTCCCTTCCAACCACTAAGATTCTGTGATTCTGTGATCTAGTATGTTATATCTAGCATGTTAATTTTTGAGCTGCCCTGGCCATCACATGTGTCTGCAGAGTGAACGCCATATTTGATCCTTTGTCACCTACAGAATTTCAGGTGCACACTTGTTTATCATACATCTTTTTTGTTTAGATTCTGGATCAGTTACACCCGCCTAAGCCTTCTCACTTTCCTATTTCTCCAATTCCTTTATTCTCCTAGATTCTACAAAGCTGACCTCTGTTCCTGCTTCACTTAGATGTATCCATAACTATTACTTACGTAATCTTGTAGCATGAATGGTGGTTTTGCTCCCTCTGCCATCTAAGACCATTTCAAGGTCTTTCAGAGAATATATAACAGAGGGGCTGGTATACATGTTGGCTTTTTGTCTACAGAAGAGGCCTGCTCACTTCTTGCAGCAGCCCCCATTGTCTGTTTTGAGCTTATTCAGAAGAGAAGCGACTAGGAGTAGGATGTCAGTGAGGAAGAGAAGACAATGTAAAACTAATGATGTGTGATTCTTGGATGATTCTGTCTCTGTCATTGGTTGTGAATGGACTCCTGTGGAAGTATCTAGGAACAGAGAAGATATAAGTATGTTCGTCTAATGATATTATTCTGGTTTCCAGGTATGTTTAGCTACAGGGACCTGATGGGTTTCAGGTCAATTCAGTGCATTTAAAACCCCTCAAAAATATTCCTCTTCCTTGTACGTGCAGCCTGCCCTCGAGATCACAGCATCCTTTGGCAGCAAGCTGCATAAGGTTGCCCTGTTGCACTGAGAATTAATTCGTTTTTAATTTTGTACTTGACTCTTAGATTTGTTTGGTGCCCTGTAGCTCTTCTACTGGAATAGGCTATTTAACTATTCTCTTTAAGTTCTTCTTTTAAGTTCTTCTTGATTTTGTATATCTGTATTCTTTTTTTCTCCCTAAGTCCTTTACTTGACAGATAACAAAGTCTTAATGTACGTCAGGCCTTTGACTGTCCTTGTTATTCTTTTGCAGGCTGTATTTAGTATTGTCCTATTTTGGGGTAAAACAACCAACTTCCTGTTTACTAATTGTACTCTTAACTAAGGCTCTTCTAACTCTGAAATTAATAGTATATTGTGCAGAAAACTGTTCTCAGAGTGACCGAGTCCTGCATTTATTCCGGGGCAAGATAAAGTTATCCATTTTATTGTCTGTTTTTTAGCAATTTCTAATTTTTTTTATCTTTTGTGATTGCTACTCAGTATTTTAAGATTTTAAGAAGAAACTTTTAAGGACTATTAATGTCTTGGTTTGGACCTGTGTGTTTGCCATACAGCTATTTTTTAGAAGTCCAGTATGGCGTGAAAGCTTGCCTTGTCATTTCTGTGATTTAGGAATTGTCTTTTTTGAAGAGATAAAAATAAATACAGTTCATGAAATACAGTCCTATTTAAATTCCCTTTTCTTTTTGCAGCAGATGGAATGCAAGCAAAACCAGAAAAGATAAGATCTTCTCTGAAGAATGTAAAAAAAGATACAGGAAAACCAGAAAAACTTAAATATAAGCCACTCACTGGGAAGGTGTTTTACCTCGATATTCCATCAAATGTGATCTCTGAAAAAATAGGAAAGGACCTCAAAGAGCTAGGAGGGGTAAGTTAATGAGCAGAGACCTTTATGGAACTAGAAGAAAATCTGCTCCTCATGTAGAATACCTTTTCCATGTTCTTTTTGAATGCGTTTTAATGTTATTTATCTGTTAAGTGGGATTTTATTTTTTTATGTTTGTTTTATTGTTTAATACAAACAATTATTTTATTAGCTTATCAACAAACTCTTTTTTTTGCTTTTTCCTAGAAGCTGCTTTGCTAATTGTAAAAAAAAAAAAAAATAAAAAAAAAATTAATATAAAGGTATTTTTCAGTTGGTTATTGATTTGCTTAAAATTTTTATCCAAATTTAGTCAGGTTTATTGTTAGAGGTCATTTTTTTTTTTCTGTTGCTTCTGACTGTACTGACAGACTTACATGTTGTAACTGAAGTTGTTCAACTGAACCTGAAAAAAATTAGAGGAAGTATTTTGTGTATGCTTCCTGGAAGTCAGTAGCTTCAGTTCTGCACGGAGTATGTTAATGAGTGTTTATAAATACTCTTATTTAAAATGTAAATTTTAAAAGCACCTTCATAGCTTTTATTTTCCTAATTCTCTCTTCTCTATGGAAGAAACACTTTGAAACAAGCAAGTAAAAGGTATCATAGTAACACAGAAGCAATGCAGTTGTTTAATTGACTTGAATATTTTGAATTAGTGTAGGGGAATCTTGGCAGTTAAAGTATTAAGTATCCTGTAAACACAGAAGCAAAAAGCGTCTGCTTAAATTGTTGGCTAGTCTGAATGTTGCTTTGGCAAAACTTTTATGAGCTCAGAGAAGTGCTGAGCATTTTGTGAAACATGCTTGTAAATCAAGATGCCTGTCTGAAATTATCATAGAGGCAAGGAATAACATAGTTTGAAGTTAAATACACCTCTTTATGTTTAGCATTAAGTGAGTACATGCATTTATTGTCCTGAAATAATTACTTTGTATCTTTATCTTTAGAGAGTGGAGAGCTTTCTTAGTAAAGATATCAGCTATCTGGTGTCTAATAAAAAGGAGGCAAAATTTGCACCAACTCTGGGTCAGATTTCTCCTGTTCCAAGCCCAGAATCTGCATGTAATGGAGGAGACAGGTCACCTCATCCTAGCAACCGAAAAGATCGAAAAGATCAACCTGATTCAAGTTCATTTAAAATAGTAGATACAGTAAGTTTCTTAGTTATAATACTGCAAATCATGTACAACCCATGGGATATGCTGTTACAGTTTTTCTCCTATTTTGTTTCCTAAAGATCACAACAGTTTTTTGTGTGAATAAGGGTTTTGGGCTTTTATTTTATTTTTGTAGCAGGTCGAACATACTTTTAACAAGTTCCAGCTAACTTGTTAAACTTAACTAACTGAAACTAATTAAGTAAAATTTCAAAAACTAATTAATAAAAGGAACCTTGTTTGTGAAGAAGCAGACTGCACTAAAATCTGTTCTAATACAATATGCCTGATTTACAATTAACCATTGACATTGTTATGTTTGGCAGCTGGATTAATATGGATAGGCTTGTGATGGCATCCAGTGGTTCCTCTCACTTTAGCAGCACAGCCCATTAATACCTGTCTGCCGTGATGTTGTTAATGCAGGTATCTGCAGAAGGACTGTTTGATAACAGTTCAAGGAAATAGTTAGTTAAACATTATGAATATTAATTTTTTCTGAGCTGTTTTTTAGAGGATTGCATTAATTATGACAGTTAGTAGGTGAATTTGTGCGGGTTCATGAAAAGTTTCTAACATGTTGGTTGGGGTTTTTTCCTTTTTTTTTTTTTTTTTTCCCCTCCAGATTGTGTCAGCCCTAGCCTTGTGGGGAAGATGTAGAGTGAAAAAAAAAAAAAGACTATCATAGCTAAAATTGGTATCTGTTAGCAACAATGTAAATTGTCTTACTGTTTGTTTTTTTGAAATTAATTCTAACTTGATACGAATGTGTTTCTGTTTTAATATAGGTACGTATGAGCCGAGGAAAATCCTTAGTTGAAAAAGCAATCAAAGAGCAGGTAAGTCAAATGATGAGTTTGTGCTTGAGAAACCTTGCTTTTCCTCTTCTAGAAAACAAGTAGTGGTAAGAGTGGTCTTAGAGGTCAGAGAGCGAGTTCCCTCATGGAATGCTCAGACAGAAGTCAAGGGATTAAGTAAAACTGTTAGGTCACAGTTCCTGCCTGAAAAGCTGAAAGTCTGTAGAGTCTTGTGATTAGTATTATAATTTATCAGCACTGCTAATATTGCTAGAATTTGAGAGGTGCTTCTGAAGTTAATGTATAAATTCACTAAGATTCAAATCGTAGTCACTACAAAATGTAACAACAGAGAACAGTTTTGGCTTTATGAAAGGTTAAATACAGCCTTTTGATGGTGAAGTGTTGTGACATGGAGATGGAAAAATCAGTTGAGAATGATAGTCTTGGCAAGGAGCGAAGCATCTGCACTTTGATCTCAGTTTTCATATTGCATGTTGTAATATATTTTTAATTGTTTCACATAATTACCATATATTGCTTAAAATTATTAATATAATTTATTGTGTGCAGGACTTAATCCCCTCTGGTAGTATACTATCCAATGCTTTGAGTTGGGGAGTGAAGATCCTTCATATTGATGGTAAGTACTTTTTGCTTGATGAAGCCTAACTTGCACTTATTACATTCACTTACTCTTTTGATGAATACAAAATATTAACAATAACAAATTACTTCAAATATACAAAAATAAACTCAGAAGAATAAGTTCTCCTTCTTTTTGCCAGATGTTAAGAATTATATTGAACAAAAGAAAAAGGAGTTCTACCTAACCAAAAGAGCTGGCAGTTCTTTTAAAGATGTGGTAAGTGGTTCTTTGCCATTTTCTGAAGCTGTCTCTAGGGAGTATTTGTCAGTTGCTCAACTCTGCATCTTTTCCTTTTTAGTCTTTTAAAGAACTAGCATAATGCATGTGAAAATGCTGTGTTAAATGTGAAAAGGTTTCATTAAGTGAGGAAACATGGGTGTACTGAACACTAGCTACTGTGAAGCTTACGGATTTTATTTTTATAAAGTCTTGCTCATGTTCAGTTTTTCACAGACTAGTATGTTTTATGAACTGACTTAAAAACTATCTTTGAAAACCAGAAAGTATTAGCTATGCATTTCAGCATTATTCAAAAAGAAATTCCATAGTAGCATTGATGAAATAATGTGTAGCTCTTTGCTCTTGCAAAGGATATCCAGGAATCAGAAGCACTGAACTGTCTGAAATTTCCAGTCTGCCTGCCTCAGAAATAATAAATAATTAAAAGTAGTGCTTAAGTTGCCTTGTACATTTTTTTTCTATGACACAGTAATTAGAAACCCTTTCCTTTTGATGGACTATTTTGAAGAATCACAGTTGTTTCTTGAAGAAGCTGTCTCTAGGGAGTATTTGTCAGTTGCTCAACTCTGCATCTTTTCCTTTTTAGTCTTTTAAAGAACTAGCATAATGCATGTTTCGTATCACATATTTTGTGATCCTGTGTAAATACATTCAAATTAGAAGAATTTTTTTAATTGGTGGATGTTGCTATCTGAAGGCTTTGGTGGCTTTTGACAGCTTTTATAAAGTGTTGTAAAAACATTGTCCATATTTGAATAAACTTTCAACCATGGCAAGATATTTTAGGGGAGGAAAGAGAGTAAGTGAATAAGTTTACCTATGTGGGGTTTTTGTTTGATTTTAGCTTTAGGAAAAATAAATTGTAATTTCTCAAGGAGAACTCTTTTTTTTTTTTATGGTGTAGAAATAAATATTTCTTTGTGAAACGTGTCACTGTATTTCTGAAGTACTAATGAGCTTAGTTTTTGGCAAAATTTATTGTGACTGTGTATGAAGTCATGATTAACACAGGGAGACACCCATAATTTAAATGTAGCTGTAGCTGAATCTTTAGTAAAATGCAGAATAATATTCACGTGTATTTTATACCTTCTCTCTTTTTTTTCAATAGGGAAAGCAGGCTCTGAAGGCAAGAAGTAAGTATTTGATTATTTGTGGAGGTTTTTATGTTTTGTCTGGTGTTCTGAATGCTTAAAAATGAACTACAGTCTCATCTAGTCAAGTGTGTTGCTGTTACTCTAATTTGTATGCAAAAAATCTTCATGGGAATCAAAAATTTGTCAAAACATGCATACAAGGAGTTCTAAAGTAATGTCTGCTTATTTATTCAGCCACTGAAGTAGCTTTCTGAATGAAGAAAAGTATTTCTTTCTTAATTTCCTTTTCTCCCCCTGGAGCAGGTGCGCTGAAAAATCCATTTGTCAAGGTGGAAGACAGAAGTCGGTAAGTGTTCTCTTCATGCATTCAATAATGTGATTCTTAAACTCTGTAATTCAGAAATATTTGTATACCTTGAGGAACTGGCATTCAGATTTAAATTTCCTTCACCTTCCTGACTTTAGATGCCAGGCATACTGTCCTCTTATAATACAGCACAAATGTTTTGTCTCTTCATGCTTCATGCTCTAGCTCTCTATCTGTGTTTAGCCACTGAACAAGACTGAGCAGATCATAGTATAGTAAGGAATATTTGTAATAAGTAATGGAAGTGGTAAGTTAATATGTAGATCGTTTGTATTGGGTTCTTTGGGTTACTTTGGGCCATGTAATGAAAAGGAAATCTGGAAGCTTTGAATTTTGACATCCCAAAAGGCATTGACATTGGCCCAAAATGCCAATAAAACTCTGTTAGAGGGCCAGGGTGCTAGTAAAGGCCTTCAGCCTGTTGCCCTGAGGCATGCTGAGTACACTGCATTGCAGTCAAAGTCTTACAGAAACAAATCTCTGAAGGTAGTCATAGTCAACATCAAGGAGTGTTCCTCTAAGAAGGTGATACAGCCAACAGCCCAGCTGAAGTGCCTCTACACAAGTAGATGCAGCATGAGCAACAAACAGGAGGAGCTGGAAGCTACTGTGCTGCTGGAAAGCTATGACATAGTGGCCATTACTGAAACCTGGTGGGAGGAATCTTATGACTAGAGTGTGGCTAGTGAGGGCTACAAGCTGTTCAGACAGGATAGGCAAGGAAGGAGGTGGAGGTGTTGCCCTCTATGCTGAGGAGTGGATAGAGTGTGAAGAGATGTCCCTAAAGAATAGCCAAGAGGAAGCTGAAATCTTATGGGTAGGAGACTGAGGCAACAAAGGGAACCTTGTGCTTGGTGTCTGCTACAGGCTACCTGATCAAGGGGAGCTCACTGATGAAGCCTTACTCCAGCTGCAGGAGGTATCATGCTTGAAGGCTCTCGTCCACTCCAACATCTGCTTAACAGCAAGCTGTAGGCAATCCATGAGGTTCCTGTAGTGCCTTGACAATAACTTCCTAAGATAGGAAATAGACAGCCCTACCTGAGAAGATGCGATACCAGACCTGATAGCCACCAGTGCAAGCTCATCAGGGATGTCAAGGTTGGAGGCAGTCTGGGCTGCAGCAGTCATGCCCTGGTGGAGTTCCTAGTCCTAAGGGATATGCAACAGACAAGGAGTGTAGTCAGGACCCTGAATTTTAGGAAGGCAAACCTCCAGCTCTTGAAGGAGTTAGTCCTGGTTATGTATGGATGAGGCTGCCTGGTTATGTATGCATGAGGTCAGGAAGGCCAAGGCGCAGCCGGAGCTGAAACTGGCAAGGGATGCTAAGAATAAAAAGAAGGGCTTCTACAGGTATGTCAGCCCGAAAAAGAAGGTCAAAGAAAGCATACCACCAGCGATGAGCAAGACTGGCAAACTGGTAACAACAGACAAGGAGAAGGCTGAGGTTCTCAACACCTTTTTTGCCTCAGTCTTCACTGCCAGCCTCTCTCGTCACACCTCCTGAGTTGAAGGACCAGGCAAAAACAGGGGCTATGAGAATGAAGAATGGCTCGCTGTAGGAGAAGACAACATTGGAGACCTTCTAAGGAACCTGAAGGTGCTTAAGTCCATGGGACCTGATGAAATTCATCCACGGGTCCTGAGGGAGCTGGCGGATGAAGTTGCCAAGCTGCTTTCCATTACATTTGAAAAGTCAGGGCAGTCCAGTGAAGTTCCTGCTGACTGGAAAAGGGGAAACATAACACCCATTTTCAAAAAGGGAAAAAAGAAGACCTGGACAACTACAGGCCAGTCAATCTCACCTCTGTACCTGGCAAGATCATGGAGCAGATTGTCCTGGAATATCTGCTAGGGCATATGGAAAATAAGGAGGTGATTTGAGACAGCTAACATGGCTTCACAAAGGGCAGGTCATGCCTGACAAATGTGGTGGCATTCTATGATGGTGCTACAATATTGGTAGACAAGGGGAGAGCAACAGATGTTATCTAACTGGACTTATGCAAAGCATTTGACACTGTTCCACATGACATCCTGGTCTCTAAATTGGAGAGACACGGGTTTGATGGATGGACCCCTTGGTGGATCAGGACTGGCAGGATGGCCGCACTTAAAGGGTTGTGGTCAGAGGCTCAATGTCTAAGTGGCAGCCAGTGATGAGTGGTGTTCCTCAGGGGTCAGTACTGGGACCAGTGCTGTTTAATGTCTTTGTTGGAGACATGGACAGGAGGGATTGAGTGCACCCTCAGCAAGTTTGCCAATGACACCAAGCTGTGTGTCTCAGTCAACATGCTGGAAGGAAGGGATGCCATCCAGAGGGATCTGGACAGGCTTGAGAGGTGGGCCTGTGTGAACCTCATGAAGTTCAACCAAGCCAAGTGCAAGGTCCTGCACCTGGGACATGGCAATGCTAGGCATAAGTACAGGTTGGATGTAGAATGTATTGACAGCTGCCCTGAGGGGAAGGACTTGGGAGTGAATGGGAAGCTCCACATGACCCAGCAGGCAGTGCACACTGGCAGCCCAGAAAGCCAACTGCATCCTGGGCTGTATCAAAAGAGGCATGACCAGCAGGTCGAGAGACGTGATTATACTCCTCTACTCTGCTCTCATGAGACCTCACCTGGAATACTGTGTCCAGCTTTGGGATCCTCAGCATAAGAAGGATATGGACCTGTTGGAATGGGTCCAGCGAAGGGCCACGAAGATGATCAGAGGGATGGAGCACCTCTCCGATGAAAAAAGGCTGAAAGAGTTGGGGTTGTTCAGCCTGGAGAAGAGAAGGCTGCAGGGAGACCTTATAGCAGCCTTCCAGTATCTGAAGGGAGCCTACAGGAGAGCTGGAGAGTAGTGATAGGATGCAGGGTAACAGTTTTAAACTGAAAGTGGGTAGATTTAGATCTTGGGAGGAAATTCTTTCCTGTGAGGGTATTGAGTCACGGGAACAGGTTGCCCAGAGAAGCTGTGGTTGCCCATCCCTGGGAGTGTTCAAGGCCAGGCTGGATGGGGCTTTGAGCAAGCTGGTCTGGTGGGAGGTGTCCCTGCCTATGGCAGGGGGGTTGGAACTGGATGATCTTTAAGGTCCCTTCCAACCTGTACCATTCTACAAACTTTCCTTCTGGAAAATGAAACAGTCGGGGTTTATATTCTGAATGGTGATATGATTGAAATTTGTCAAAAAGCAAGAAAATGTTGACCCGGAACAAAAAATTAATGCATTGGTTGTTAGGAACTGCTTCTCGGGAACACAGGTGCACTGTCATCTAAATTGTTCTTTTTTTATTGGTCACGCAACTCTCAACAATTAATAGGCATGAAAGCCATACCCCAGGGAATGTGTGAAACTGCTGTGGAAACTCAAGGGAAATCTATTTTGAGAAAGTAACAAGTTTATATGAAGGAAAGAATGACTTACTGTAGCGTGTTTATCTGGTTAGTGTTCTGTCATCACTCTTTCAAGATTTTTGACCTGATTGTAGTTTGTGCTATAAACTCCTTTTTTCACTTCTCCTGGTTCTAATGCACTTCTTTTGTCTAATACAGCCACTACCGACCGTTTTATCTGCAGCTACCCAGTTTTCCAGTTCTGAACTACTATGTTCCAAAACCACATAGTCCATTTGAGGTGGATAAGAAGCATCCTTCTGGTCAAAACCAAACTCAGTCTAAGCAAAGGTTTGTTGAAAACCTGTCGTTCAGGTGTGGATGGAGGAGAGGGTGGTTCTCTCTAAAATAATTCTA
Organism: Nycticryphes semicollaris; assembly: GCA_013400055.1. Classification (NCBI taxonomy): domain Eukaryota; kingdom Metazoa; phylum Chordata; class Aves; order Charadriiformes; family Rostratulidae; genus Nycticryphes; species Nycticryphes semicollaris. The sequence continues at coordinate 189,223 of VXBJ01003793.1, read as the reverse complement.
AAGTAATTACTTTCTAAAATAATTGCTCTGTTTCTAATTTTGTGTGATATTTAATACTAATACTTGTGTCTCAGCTGATGTGTTTGCTGGACTGTAACTGTTGGTGTCTGTCAATCTTTCTGTATCCTCTTTCTCCTGTCTTTAGTCCTTTTTTTGGACATACAGATGCATACATCAAAAAATGTGGCCTTCTTCTATCATTGTGGGTCAGCGTAAGATTTATTTTTTCCTTTCTGCCACTGGTTTCTTCTTTGTCCTCATCTTGGATGCCATCCAGTAAGTATTTAAAAGGAAGTGGATTTCTTCAGACTTCTTTTGAGATTTATCAGTATAATGCTAAAGTAGGCAGTTAAGGTTTTTAAAGCAGTTACAGTCACAGTGCAAAAGTTATTGTTGATGAAGAATGCACATTGTTGATAAAGTCTACCTTATAGAAATTAGACACAGCAAATACAGCTTTAGCTCTCCAGAGATGAAAAGTGGATGCCAGCTGCCCAGTACAATTGCAGTTGGTCTTGTAGCAGGTGTTCATGTAGATATAATATAGATACGTTTTGGCATTTAGGCCCTATTTGAGCATTCCAGATGCAGTTAGGACTTTCAGTAAATCAATTTTATGATTTGAAACTACTTAGGAGGTTTTTTTGATGAGTCAAACTTGTTTTGAATTTCTTCTGGCTAGCATATCTACATATTAGTGATTCATTCATTGATTTCTAAAATAGATAAAAGATGTTTAGGTAAAAGGTAGCTTTACTGTAGGTGGAACTTTCAGTATCTAGTAACTTTTGCTTCTTTTCAGTCCTTGGGGTCTAAGACTTACTTAGGTTTGATACTTGTTTTCTTCATAAAATAGCTTCTTCAGTGTTGTTGGAGGTTTTCAGCTGAGGTTGCCATGATGAATTTTATGTTTTAATTGGAATGAATGTAGCAATTTCTAATGCTGTCTCTTCAGAGGGGGCTAGGAAGGCCTGTTCTTTTTAAAGCATTAGAAAAAAAAAAAGGCGGGGGGGAAGGCAATACATTTTTCATGTATATGTATTAAGGAACATTACATATTACAAATTTCAGGAGTTATGTTTGAATGGATATTCCTATGTAATGTTTCAAATTGGCACATGCCAAAGAGATACTTAGGTAGGAGATTTTTCATACTCAGCAGGTAAATGTGAGGAATGTCACTATCAGGAAAGAGAAAGGGGAGTGCTTGCTTGTTCTGCCTTTATTTGTGAAGAAATCTTGGTGAAATTAAGTTGTCACTTCTACTTGCTCCTGTATCAGGCAAGACCTGCAGACATTCAATCTTCAGATGATAAATGCTGTTGCTGATATCCTGCTTTACTGCTTTATTGTGATTTGTACATCTGAAGAGGGGAAAGAAAAAGGCTAGTGTAAAAGTAGACAGTTAGGTGGAGCCTCTCCTGTGGAAACCAGGAAATGCTGGGGCAGGTGTTACCAATTTGGACTTGTGTAGGCCTACTATACTGAGCAATACGTTGCTATGCTTTGTAAGTTTGAGATTTTTTCAGGACAGGTTTTTTGATGTAAAGTCCTGAGTACACATCTATGGAGATACTTGGTAAAGTCTGTCAGAATGATTTTTAGCTGGACAGGGAGATGGTACTATTTACTCTGATGTAAATGGGAAATAGAGATTGATGGTTTTGCTTAATCGCTAGCATGTCGTTCTTCGGTGGTTTAATAGTGAATTGCAGCAAACTGGCTCTCCCCAGATGAGGTTTCCAAAGGTCTTGGAGGCAGCTATCGAAAACCTTTTCTTATTTTAATCTCCAGGAAGAACTTGAGGTTCATTTTCTCACATTTCCACTTAGCCTGTACCTAGAAAAATGAGACAAAATGGCATTTGGTCAGTATATTCAAAAGATATATAGAATCAACAAGTATGACTGTTCTTCACTTTTACCAACGAATGAGAGTTCGTCTGTTAGACCAAGTGCTTTTGCTGCCTTCTTTCTTGAGATCAGGAATACTGACAGTCAGTGAGATGTTAGAAGATTTTTTGCTTGTTTTCTAGTTTTGATTTTATCAAACCTTGCACCAGTTCTGTACAGAGACTTCTGTATGTCCTTTGATTTGTCAAGGGAGATTTTTGTTTAGCAATTTTTGCATTGTTTATTTTGAGTCAGTCAGATAGTAGTACATCTGTGCTAACCTGGATATTTTATGCTTACATATGGTTCTTCTGGATCCACCTGTCTTGTAATGCATCTTTTTTCTCTTTGATTTTCCTCAGCATTGACTAACATTATGTAAATACTTTGAGGGGCAATAAAGAGGTGGGGTTTCTTTTCAGTTAGGGGAATAAGAACAAACATACTGTGAGAGAGAGGCAAGCATAGAACTCAACTCCGTATTTAAGACTCATTAATACAACTTTTCTTTTAACAGAAACAAAATAAATAGTGACAAGGACTGTGGAACCCCTGTTCAGCTCCCTCAGAAGGACAAAAAAAAGAGAGGATACTGTGAATGTTGTGGGAAGAAATATGAAGATCTGCAAACAGTATGTGAAATGTCAAGTACATGCTTTGATACAGTCATCTCTCTTACATGTGGTATCAACAGTGGTTTCTACTTGCTAGTTTAATGTATTTTTATCTTAAAAGATTTCTGAATATATGTCCCAAAAAGCAAAAAGTGTGTATTTTATTCCCTTGTAGGTTCAAATTCTTGATTGCTGCCTCTATGGTAGCTGCAGAAACTAATAGCTCATGTCTCGGAGACATGGGCAATAAATTAATGATATGGAACAGTAAGTAAATGTCATACTGTTGACTTGTATACTCATGGCTGCAGCGTTAAATTTGTTCCATGTTTTTTCTTTAATTCCAGCATCTTGAAAGTGAACAGCACCGAAATTTTGCACAAAGCACACAGTATCAAGTTGTTGATGATATAATCTCAAAGTTTGTTTATGAGTTTGTTGAATACAAAGATGATGCAAAAAAAATAAAAAGGTAAGTGACTTGTTTAACTAAATTTAAAGTCTGAGCTAAGGCATTGAACAGAAAGATACTTAGTTTTGAAATTCTGGATCTGGTACAGAATAAATTCATATTTTTCAGTCTGAAATAGATCACTGACATTTTCAATGGAGTTGTACTTGGCAAATCAGTTCTATAAAACATAAATTAGGAAAAACTAAATAAGTAAAAGTGTAGATGGCATCACAGGAAAATGAGACTGAAAGGAAGTTGTCCTTTGAACTGACAGAAGTTGTCCTACCTGTCCTTCAGTTTCAGAAAAGCAATATCTACTCTAGTAAAAATTGCTGATAGAAGGACAGCAATGTCTGGACATCTTGCTCCAAAAACTTTCTGATATTCTTAGTAGCCTAAGAACAGCAAATTATATCCTCCTTTGTTAATCTGTTCTCCTTACTAGTGGAAAAACTTTTCCTAGTCTAATCTAGGTCTTTCTATCTGTACTCTAAGCCTCTTTGTTTCTGTCCTGCCTACGCTGGACAAATAAAGCAGATTTTCCTTTCTTTTTCATAGCTCAAAAGATTAAATGGGAGAGAAGGACTTGTTTAGCATCTCGGACGATAGGCATCAGTGTCTTCATTACTTGGAACAGTAATTCAATTCAAGATTGCTCTGATTTGTTAGCAAATGAGTCAGGAGATAAGGAATAACTTTCTAATTTTTTTAAAAAGGAAAAGAAGTATTGAATAAATAAAGATATTCCTAGTGAATCAAAGGAAATGCAAATACAGTCCTATCCTAATGATACACTAATGAAGGCAAGCCTTTTTTCCTTTTGTGGTTTAAAAATACTGAGTGGTTAGGTTTGAAATGCTATGTCAAGAAAAGCGTATATAATTATGCTACTTTTGTGTGTATATGTCATAGAATATTTGTAAGTATTTATAGTCATGTTATATTCATTAGCTTCTTTATTTCTTAATACCACTGGTAACTGAGATTTACTGAAATACTAGATTGCTTCATGTATTTTTAAAACAATTTTATGAGCTGTAGGAATCAATAAGAAAACATTGAATTAAAATAAAGGCATTCTTGTTCCTGTAGAAGTAGTGTGTTGCTTCCCTAAATACCCTTCCTTTAAATGTAAAAGAGAGAAATTGCTTTGTCAGTTCAGTTGCTTTTCTAGAATCAGTTGCGTATGGAGTTATGTTATCCATGTTTCTTTCAAGTGTTTGTTAATAAACAATTTCATTCTAGGACAAAATGTAGTACAGGATATTTTTCTCCTATGATTGGAAAGATAACTGGACCGAATGAGCTGAAAGAACGACTGAAAAAGCAAAGCATTTCACTGAAAAGTTATTCGTGGAAGGATACGGCAATACGGGCACTCAAACTGGATTGGCAGCCCGCAGAAATACAACCCAACTGTGTGCCAATACCTGCCCCTGTTTCTGGATCTGTCTGTTCAGTTCTTTATTGTCACCTGCCACAACCTTCAGAACTAAAAAGTAAGTTCAGAAATAATGATGAAAATATTAAAACTGATTGCTCCTGTGCTGCAAACTTAAGAGAGACTGTTGTATCATCAAATTTCATACAACCGCCCCCTGAGAAAGACGACAAAGCATACACTGAGAACTTATGTCAAGCTTATGAGCCATTCGGTAAAGAACTGCTGGAAGCAGGAGTAAATAAAAAGAATATACAGTGTTTTCAGGAAGGCATATGTACTTTATATTCTCATACACAAGTTACAGATTTTAGTGGAAAAGACAAAAACCTATCACAGCCAAAACGAAAATTAAATAATGCAGTAGTTCTACCAGCAAAATGGTTGAAAAAAACAGATGCCAATCCCACGTTTGTCAAGAAACATCATGATTTATTTGATAATCATCAGCAGATGCAGCGCAATGTAGTTCTGGAGGCTGAGGTATCTGATACTGCTGTAAACAAAGAACTTAATGAATTGGCTGCCAGCACTGCACATAGTTCACCGTCTAGAAAGCTGTGTAGAAAAGTGAAGCTTTACTTGGGAAAAAATAAAAGGGAAGCCCAGAAACAGAATATGGAGTTATTTGTAAACTATACGGATGGCCTGCCTGTGCCTGAAGAGAAGAGAAATTCTTGTAGCTCACCAGCGCAGGCCTTACTGGAATTATTTCAGTCAAGTGAAATAAACTCAGAATTTGGAGGGTTTTCAAGTTACACGGAGACCAAAGGTTCAGCTAGCAAAAAAGATCTATGGGAAGGGCAGAATACAAATAAGTGGTCATTATTTTCCTCTTCATCCTCATCTCCATTTGATGGATTTTAATGCTGCTTTATTTAATGTAATGATTTTCAAATAAACTTGCAAATTTAAGAGTTTATTTGTGGAAACTTTAATTGCTGTGTTCTATGTACAGACGGTTTTCAAGTTTTTAATGCAAAAACTTCTGTATATGTAAATATAAAAAATCAGAAAACCAAAATGCCATCTTAGTTTTTCTTTAAAAGGTACTATTTTGTCACAGCTAGTAAAAGGCTCTGACGCCAAATTTGGGGTTTAATTAATTGCTAGGCAACCAGTTAACAAGATGTAGCTGCATTTGAATAGAATAATTTTCTTCAGTCATAGATTATGCTACATTCCAAGTAACCACATTATAAATAACAGTATATTCTGTTGTAAATAAGGCAGTCCGTTACTTACAGACTACGGATGTTCTGTGGAGATTTGGTCACTTCCCTTCCTGTTCCTTCTGCTGCTGCTTTATTAACAAATGCAAAAAATACATGCATTCTGCTGAAATTGTATGAAGGAACCTATGTAATCACAAAGAAATGAGACTAGGAAAGCATATATTACATTTTTCGCTACTCTGTCATAATTTATTTTTAGACTAAAACTAGCTGCATTGTGTATTTCAGTCAATAGGAAAGCAGTAGATAAATGCTTGTAATTTTCCTTTAAAAAAATCCCAAATCCAACAACAGAGCAGCAGCAACAACAAAACAGCCAAGAGATTTCTGATTGACTCAGGTAAGTTGTTTGATTTTTCTTTCAGAGTAGCCAGCCTGCCTGACTCTCTTAGAGGCAAAGACACAAGTGGGAAGACTTTTTTTCTAATACTTCAAATCTTTCCTGGAGCCGATTTCTTTCAGAATTTCCTTTACTGTCAGTGAATGCAGGACACGAGTATAGAGTTCCAGTGGAGCTAATTGCAAAGCTTTATTAATAAATATAAGTGCCTTAAAGTCATATGAGAGATCTAAACCAGCAGAAGTTAGTCCTATTAACTTTAAATTACTTGTTTGCTTTTTTATCTCTTGCTTGTTTAATATTTTCAAACCTACTCCGTCAGAGTTGATATAGTTCAAGTGCTTTCAGTTGTTGCGTACTGCGGTTTGGCCTTTCTGCGAGGGACAAATAAAGCTTCTTGGTGTGCAGGAACAGGTGAGAAAACAAGACATAAAATTACTTTCTTTAAAGAGTGTGTGAATTGGAAGATTAATGATAAAAATAGTGGCTTAGGGCATTGCTGTCACCTTAAAGGTGACGTCCCTTGTTCCCGTAAGTGCCTGTACAGGCTGGTAAGAACTGCTTTTGGTCTCTCCGTCTTACCAGTCACTTCTGGCATTACTTATAGTTTCTTCTGATCTGGATTCACATCAAGAAAACTCTATGGAAGGCCATTACAGAAATAAGCAAAATTAACATTAAAAAAAGGAGTTGAATATCTATACCTGTATATATTTTGCATGTAATTTACCAATACCTAGTGTTTTAGGAAAGGAGTTTTAAAGTAGAACATTGAAACAATGACTTTGTTCTTCATTTTGAGTGACACTTTAATGACAGAAGGATTGATCTCTGATTCGAGGAATGCAATCTATTTTTGGAACAAATTTGTCTTTTTCTGGAGAACTTATTTTGTGTTTTGGTTTGGAGGGGTTTTTTTTGTTTTTTTCTTTTTTTAGTTCAGTACTAAAGTAAAATCTAAGAAAAACTTGCATTTGCCCCCTGATTGGTTGCGATGATCTGTCAGTAAGTATCTCTTGCAGATGCCTCAATCCTCTCATCCCAAGACAGTCTTCTTAGTCAGTGTGGTGCTCCGTTGGCTGGAATGTATATGTGTGTTTATTTATATATATCTAAAGATTATTGCAAGATTTATATATTAAGGGGAGAGGTAGTCAACACTAGTAAACCTACTTACCAGAAAACCAATGTGTATTTTTGTCAAACATATATTTTGTGTACAGGTCTTGGTCACATTAGCCCATGGAACCCTGTTAACTATTTCTGAAACAAATTTATTCAGCGTGTTGGGTGCAATTTTCATGCATTTATTGTTGTTCAAGCTTGTTTTTAAAAAAACACCAATTTTTCACAAAATGTAAAAGGAATTACATTACTATTTGAAAAAATAATTAAATACGGAAGGCTAGTTATTAGAACATTTTTCCATCTCTGACTTCATCCTGGAGAAGAGAATGCGTATTTTCAAATTATGTGGCAGGGATTCTGAGAAATGTCAAATACCTCAGGCAAACACTACCACAAGTATCTCTGTAGTCACTAGAGTAAAGGTTTAGCATCAGAAGTGCATTTTATCTGTAAGTACATCGTCATTATAATTGCATATTAATTAAGTACAATGTGAACTCTTTCTTCATAGGTACATGAATTTCCTCTAATGCACTTCATTTTTTGATTGATTTGCTTTCTATGAATTTGAGAAGCTGGCGTAGGTGATTTTTTTACATTCTATTCAGAAACAGTTACTAATGTACTAATTGTTGCTTCCTCTTTGCAGTGTATTGGAACTGTGTTCCCATATTGTCTGCAGCATACACCTGTACACAGTGTGGGATTCAAAATATTAACGAAGCACCCAAATCTTTACAGTTATAAAAAAAGTGAAAGCTTCAGCATCTGTGTAGCACTGACATGACTTCAGTTTAAACTGACTTGAAAAAATCCCCTAGGCTCACATTATAAAAGTGGTCTTATTTAAGTGGTGATCCTCTGGCCCGGTGACCATTACTGTTCCTTTCTCATGGGAGTGGCAAGCAGATTTCTGGGGATGCAAAACATTACAGCAGAGTCTGTAAAATGTCAAAACAGAAGGTGTCCTGGCAAACACACATACCCCCTTACTGAAAGCCTGGACTGACTTTGTACTGGTTCAGTACTTCTGTGTAAAGGTGAGTTTTAACTGGTCTGTTCAGCCCCACTTTGCGAGAGAGGAAAATGATTTTTCAGTAAAGACTTTTAAAATGGAAAGTAGCTACACAATGCAAAGTTGGGCTGGTGGTTGAAATCTGCTTTTAGAAATAAGGCATTAGTAGTGGTACCTTTGCAGTGGATACCCAGACCCTGCGTGTGACTTCGCTCCATGGGATCTATGGGATGTGTTTATCTGGAACAGAAATGCTGTTTCTCCTCAGGTAAATCTGTACTGTGGCTGTGAGGATACAGTACCCAAGGACAGGAATAATGCTCTTTGTGCATGTGTGCTTATGCATGGATACAGAGATACTTGTGGGTATATGGTTAGTAACTCCAAAAAGGCACATGTGTAAGGAAGTTCCCGCAATTATTTGAGTTTCATGCACTCAGGTAAGCTCTAGACCCAGCAGCAGGATCTTCAAGCAGTAGTTTCTCTTGCTAAACATCCCCCTACAGAACGCTTGACAGAAAGCGACAGGTAGGTGACTGAAAAGCCAGCCTGCCCCTCTGGAGTTGAGGCAAATTTAGTTCCAACCAGAGGAGTGCTGAGGAAATTGGCACCTGTTGTGCCCTTTAGGCGTTTCCAGTATGCATCGAGGTGATCAAATCCATGGTCAACCTCAAGCTTGCAACAAAAGGGCACAGTTCAGTTACCCGTTTGTGCTGTCCTTGTTCTGTGATATCTCCTGGCCTATGTGGCTGCAAGCCATGTGACTCCTTAAATGCAGCTGTGAGGAGTGTGTGCCTTCATCCCGCACTCTGAAAGACTCAGCTAATGTAACTGGTGGTGGCACCTATGAAGTTCTTGTGTCAGTCTCTGAAGGCAGGAATGATTTAAAAATGGTAGCTGCTCTAACTGATGTAGTTAAAATGGAGCGTGTGGACACTCAGTGAAAACTCAGATTCCCAGTTGGGGAATCATGGTGAGCTCTGTGGTCTGTGTGGCCTCTGGACCATTGGCTGATAAGCACCAAGGACTGGTAAAAGCTGCCCATGCTGGGCTTTTCTGTCACACTTACAGTTTATACCAGAGTAGCATCAAGTCATAGTCTATGAGTCTGCTCAAATTTGGAGGTCACTGCCTTGCCCTAGATTCATTCTGTAGATGCTCTGGGTGTGAGATTTTTAAGACATGCTATTAGATTATATTAAGAGTTATGGGAAATTCCTGAAATAGTAAAATGTAAAATAAAACTCCAAACAATATGATCATACTTGAGTGACTAAGTAGTCTGTGCGTTACTTGTATCACAGTAGGAGATGGAATCCTCTTTATCACTCATTTTTCCCATTGCATTTGATCTCACGAAAATATTTTTCTGACAAAGAAGCTACTTTCAATTGCACAGTGCACCCAGATTTAGCTGTAACCTCCATATGCATCAAATCCTCACTCTTGAAGACATATGAGGGGAAATTTTAGCAGCCAATCGATCCGGGGCAATTGTGCAGCTTATTTACACGAATATATGTAGGCAGACTAGACACTGAATGCCAAAATTTATTTCTTAGCATCACTAGTCCCCTGGACTGTGTAAGGAGGTTGTTTATGCTATCCAATGCAAGTGAGAGTAAAGGTGAATACCACCAGCAATACCAGCCAGTACTAATGTCACCACTGATACCTTTAGCAAAGTGAATGTAAGCGTGAACTGAGCTTGTTAACTAGATTAACATCTCTGAAGGTGATAAGGAGATGAATATTTTGGGGGTTTTGCCATGTATTCTGTAAGTGTTGCTGTTTGGCTTCTTTCTGATAGTCAACAGTGCTTCAGAGAATGCAGCTGTATAAAACTGAGTGTCCCAGGTATGGCACCATAAAAAGACTGCAGATGCAAAGCACATGTCTGGTGGAGTCTAAATTAATTTGGTATAAAGCAGCTGTAGATTCAGGTGACTATCAGATTTAATCATTGGGGTTTGATTTTTTTTTTTTATTTTTTTTTTTAATCTGAGGGGGCTTCTCCCTGTCTCCAGTATTATTTCAGTAGAGAGCTGGACTTTAAAAAAAAAAAGCTTTCTCTGTGACCTTTAGAGCAGTTTTGCAATGTGATACTCCAGTGGGACAGAGGGTGACAGCCACATGGTAGAACTCAGTTGGCAAATGATGGTAGTCACTTCTGTGGTTCAAACCACCAGGCGAAGTGGGAATTGGGATGTGGGTCTCACGCATTCCAGGTGCAGGCACACCAGCCAATGTCACATGGGATTAATCTTGGAGGTACAAAGTCTGCATGCAGGGAAATTGCGCCTCAGAAGGTTCATGGTCTTTCTCCGAACCTTGCAATGTCCTTACCGAGAATGGCCGGTGCACTGCTCCCAATCAGGCTAGACCACCAATTTAATGTCAAAAGAGATCCTGTGTGATGTGCTCTGTGTTTAGATTACAATTGCACGTGCTTCCTCTTTTGAGTTAATGTTCATGCTGTGAACTAAATAACCAGCAAAGTCAAATGTTTTTATATACATCAGTCAATAAGTGACTGCTGTAAATGTACAATCATGCAGTCAAAACAGACAGCTGTTTCTAATTGGACATGTAACTGCTACTGATACAGGAAAATTTAATTACCATGTATTCAGAATATAAATGTGCTTTTCACATGGAAACATATAGGGCAGTACACTTATGGTAACAGGTGGCCAGATGAAGAGACACAATTATAAATTATTCATAAATCTGCCATTTATTGGGAAAAAGTCTCAATACCTTTCTCACAAACTTCATAAATAATGATTGAATATCAGCCATCAAGAATGTGTTTGTTAAAAAAGTGCCTTAGGTTTCAATCTATTATATTTGAGAAAACAAAAGTTGCCATGTGTGGGGAGAAGAGTTATATTTTTCATAGTATTAAATTGCTGTAATATTCTGTAATCAGAGCTGGTGTTATTTTTCCATCATGTCTGTACATACACAAGGCTCCATTGTGTATTCCTCAAAGAAAAAAATTAGATTTTATAATTTATAAAAATACAAACCAGTTTCTCTACTTTTCTTAGCATTTAAAAATGTGTTACGTTTTCAGCACTTTAAAGTAGGTTTGTTTCTTCAGACAGTTTAAAAATGTAAATAATGATTACAACTGTTATTACATACTGTAGTGATTACAGCAAAGCTTAAGTAATACAACTGGGAGTTAATTTTCAAGAATATCCCTAATAAATTAGAAGTACAGTGTTAAAAGGGCTATTCCATCCATGCATCTTTCTTCTTCTCTGTGAAAAGGAGAAAAGTAATATTTAGATATTAAATTTAAGTGTTATTTTATGACTGGTAATTAATTATGATTCAAAAATAAGCTTTGGAATATCCATGGTAAGTCAAAAGCTGAATAGCTTCTTATAGTTGAGATATTTTTTTCACTATCTTTCTCCTGATCCTTTGAAATGTTGTCATATATTTTTCAGGCTTCATTTTTCTGCAGTTCTGGTTCAGATAGTCATAGAGAATATGCTTGTTTTTTTAGGCAAGTTGCAAAGACATGTTGCAACATAGGGTAGACCTGTTATTGCTCAGTTAAAAAAAAAATAAATAAAAGGGCCTGAATTTTCAGTATAATAAAATTCCATAGAACGTTAATTGGCAAGAGAATGAACATTGGAAAGTTGGCTTTCATTTGCAAACACCAATTTCTTTGGGCACCTCAATATAAGGAAGACATCAAACTATTAGTCACTGTCACTATTAGACTGTGTCCAGAGGAGGGTGACCAAGACGGTGAAAGGTCTTGAGAGCAAGACTTAGGAGGAGTGGCTGAAGTCACTTGGTTTGTTCAGCTTAGAGAAGAGAAACCTGAGGGCTGGTCTCATCCCAGTCTAGGACTTCCTCAGGGTGGGTCAGGAGAGGGACAGGTACTGATCTCCTCACAGAATCACAGAATATCAGGGATTGGAAGGGACCTTGAAAGATCATCTAGTTCCTGCCAGAGCAGGAACACCTAGATCAGGTCACACAGGAATGCATCCATGTGGGTTTTGAATATCTCCAGAGAAGGAGACTCCACAACCTCTCTGGGCAGACTGTTGCAGTGTTCTGTCACCCTCACTGTGAAGAAGTTTTTCCTTATATTTAAGTGGAACCTCTTATGTTCCAGCTTGCACCCATTGCCCCTTGTCCTATCTCTACCTGTCATTGAGAAGAGCCTGGCTCCATCCTCCTGACACTCACCCTTTACAGATTTATAAACATTAATGAGGTCACCCCTCAGTCACCTCCTCTCTCTCCTCTCCTGACCAGCGACAGGCAGAAGGAAATGTTGTCAAGCTGCATCGGGGGAAGTTCAGGTTGGACATCAGGGAAAGGCTCTTCACTCTGAGGGTGGTCGGTCATTGGAACAGGCTCCCCAGGGAAGTGGTCACAGCACTAAGCCTGTCAGAGCTCAAGCAACATCTGGACAACCCTTTGAGTCATATAGTTTACTTTTAAATAGCCCTGTGAGGAGCAAGGAGTTGGACTCAATGATCCGTATGGGTCTCTTCCAACTTGAAATATTCTATGATTTGCTGGCAGAAACAAAAAACCTTCCCCCTCATGCTCACTGCTCAGAGGTGGGCTGTCTGCCACAGTCCTGAGCAATGCCAAGGAGCTTCCGGTTAAGGTAAGACTAAGGAAGTGAACACTGACCTTCTCTGCCTGATTTTCCAAATGAACCCAGAAAAGCCATCAATAAATCAAAATATTGTTTCTCTTGAAGGTTTAAGCTTGTCAAATCATCCATTTCTAATCAATCTGTACAATAAAAAGGGACTTCAGGCATGCGGATGGGGATTTCCTTCACTGGGATTTAGATCCCTCTATGTGATATAGAAAATTTCTACAATGTATTTTAATTAATCCTTGGTATTTATCATAGAAGTGTTTTCCTAGGCAAATGGTAGAAGGATGTAAACAAGAGAGGCTTGCAACGGGAGGGACATAAAAACTTTTTCAGCTGTTTGGCTAATTTCTTGTAGCACATACTGTTAAAACGCCTTTGTCTTTGTATTAGTTGACTGGATTTCTAAAAAGAGACTTAAAAATTATTCTTAAATTTAGTGAAGGATTTGACCAAAATGGAGTTGGCATACTGAAAAAAGTGCTGTTTATGAAGCTACTCTCACTATATCTCACCACACGCTCATAGCCCACAGCCTGAATAAAACTCCATAGTCATTAGCTTGAAGCAGCTGTGCCTTGGCTGGCACTGGTTTGGCGACCCATCCATGTATGACATCTACACCAAATCCCTCACTGTTTCTGGACCAGGAGAAAAAAGAAATTTATAACATACCAATCCAGGAAATGAGTCTATAACTCATTTCATACTGTTTATTGACTGCATAATGGGTGTAATATATACCCAATGCCATGAATTCTCCCAAATATTGATACAAGGAGCTGTGAAATAACATGACAGTGGGGACAGTTTGGTCTAACCAAAATAATCATAGAGGCTGGTTGCAGCCTGAAGTGTAAAGATTTCTGACTTTTGAAAAAAGATTGAAGCATCGTATTATGGTACTGAATTTTCTCTCTATAAATGGCACTTTCTCATTTTCTTTACTCACTTCACCTGTGGTCCTTTCAATACCCTGCAGCAGAGTTTCATAAGCTAATTGTGAGCTGTGTGAGCAACTGCTTGAGGATGCTTTGGATACTTTGAGGTAAGATTCTGTCTTGCCTGGAGAGTATAAACACAGTGTAAGCAGGACAGCGCAAAACTTATTACCAACTTTCTCCTTAAAGTTGACATGTATTTCCAGATGCAATATAGTGCCCTTCAAATACCTGTCTTGCTCCCACCTTCAGCTTGTTGAACTGTTATTTTATATCGTGGAAGCAAGCCGTGAGACACTTGATTTCCTCTGTTGTCTGGATTTCCTCTGTCCTCTAATTGCTTCCTTTAATAAGATCATCGATGTAAGCCAAGCAAGCCCCGTGGAAGAATCAGGCCAGGAGCCACGATGGATGGCTTCCAGGGGTGGGGGGCAGCTGGTGGGTGAGCTGCTGTGCCCAGAGCAGAGTCCCTTCTATGGGGACCTCACGGAGGCAGGAGGTGTTGTCCGGTGTCCTGGCTGTTGCCAGTGCAAGCAGTGTGATGGATATCGATTGTCATAATGGTTTTAAGATTATGAAAACAAAGATTTTTTTTTGTTGTTGTTCTTTTAATCTTCCAGTCTATAATAAGCAGCAGCTTTCAGTGCCATTTACTGTGATGCCACCTCTTTATGATGTGTTTACAACTGGTGCAAAACCTTGCCATGGGTAGTTTGACCTCATATTCTCCTGTGTCAGTACCGAGCTGCATCTGCCGCTGTGCTGCTGTGTCATTCCTCCTCCTCCTCCTTCGGCTCACCTTAACTGTGGGCCATGGCAGTCCTTCCTATGGCCACTTCAGAAAACAACGGGGGAAGGGGTGCCTCAGGTAATTGCCACTCTTGTCCCGTTTTCATAAAGAAACGTAGTTAAGAGAGGCAAGATAGACAGTACTGACAGAGACAATACTGCTGCCCTCGGCTTCCCGGTAGGTGGGAGTATGCAATTGGGTTGCAGATGCAGCCATCCCTCTGCTGAAGGAGAATAATCCGCGAGTTTCGGGGAGCGGACACTGCGGGGACTCCTTGACACTTTCGTCCAGGAGAGCACGTTGCAACTTGAAACGAATGACTCCGCGTTGTAATCCTTTTCCAATCACCTTTAAGCGGAGCAGGAATTTAAAGAAGGAGGGGAAAAAAAGGTCATAGAGAGGGAAATGGAGGTTTGCCCTGAAAANCTGCTCTGCGGCGTTTCCCGGCTCTTGCCGGGCTTCCCCTCCGCTCTCGTACCGCTCCCTCCCGCTCTGGGTGAATTACTACATTTCCCAGCACTTCCCTCTTCCAAGCGGACTCTGCGGGGAACCTCGCCGGCGCTCGCCATCTCCTTCCCTCGCAGGGGGGGCTCGGCACGGCGGCAGCGGGGCGGAGCGCGGCGGCCCCGCATCACCCCCGCCCCCCTCCGCGTACAGGCGCGGAGCCGGCGGTGGAAGCCGGGCTGGTACACGACGGCGAGTGGGGCGGCGGGCAGCGCCATGCGAGCAGCCGCCTGTCTTCTCTCTCTGGCGCTTTGCGCCCTGCCCGCCGCTTCAGGTGAGTCGTGGCGATGGGGAAGGGGAAGAGGCAGAGGAGAGGGGGGATGCTGCACCGAGGGCCTCTGCGGAGCCCCGTGGAAACGGAGCTGCCGCTTCAGGCTCCGCGCCGGGAGCAAAGGCGCAGCTGGGCTGACGAGTACCTCTCCCCTGCCCAGGAGGCGCTGGGCCGCCGGCGGCGACAACGGGGCGACGGGGCGACAGCCGCTTCGCTGAGCGAGAGAGCATCAGGCCCTTGCGGCTGATCTCCGGCGGCGGCGGGGCGCGGCGGCAGGCGCTGAGTACGCGGGTGCGGAGCGGCGCCGCGCGGACACAGGTAGGTGCCGGGCGGAGGGGAGAGAAGGGGGGAAGAGCTCTGGCGCCGNGGGCGGCAGGGAACGCAAGTTTTGCAGTGCAGCTTCCCTTAGCCCCGGGGCAGTGCGGTACCGGAGCCGCCCTACGGTGCTGCGGCTGCTCTGCGGCGTT
>VXBJ01003793.1:55538-173300 GCA_013400055.1 Nycticryphes semicollaris | reverse complement strand
ATCTCCGGCGGCGGCGGGGCGCGGCGGCAGGCGCTGAGTACGCGGGTGCGGAGCGGCGCCGCGCGGACACAGGTAGGTGCCGGGCGGAGGGGAGAGAAGGGGGGAAGAGCTCTGGCGCCGTGGGTGGTAGGCTTGGGGGGCGAGGGACCCTCCGCCCAGAAGGGCAGCGGTGCGGTGTCTTACCTTGCACCCCTCCCCCGAGTGTGAAGGATAACGCTTATTTTAAAGCTTTGCTGGGCGAAACGCGCGGCTCGGTGTTTCCCGAAGGACCAGCGGGGATGGCGGTCCCACTGTCGCAGGAGTTAAAATGGTCCCCGTGGTGGTGGATTCCCTCCCCCGGCCGCCTGCGGGGGCTCCGGGTAGGCAGAGCTGGCGGCTGCAGGGAGGGGGGCTCGGAGAGCCACAGCACTGAAGTTGCGGTGGCTTTGCGACAGCTGGAGTTGAAACGCTGCGGCTTAATTTCGGTTTCTGGCTGAAGTGTGGGCAGGGTGCGTGTGTCTTCTGTGGGCTCGGGTAGGCTTTTAAAAATAGAAATTGGAAATGGGAAGGGAATTGCTTGAAATGTAACACGTGAACTTAACGTCTCAATTTAACTCACATATTACCACCTAAACTGCGCTGTTTTCAGATTGCCGTTATAGGAAGACTAGTCCCTATAGCTTTTAACAAATGGCTACCCCAATTTATATTGAAATACAGTGATTTTAATCTTGATCACTGAGCGTCATATTTGCAGAGGTATATGACTGTTACATCTAAAGGGAAAAAAACCATACTGTTTGTAAACAAAATTCTTAAAAAAATTAAGTGTCGGAGGTAACTGCTGACATCTAAGATGAGTTGTAGGCCTTGGTTTCCTCCTTTTCTAGTTGACTGTTTGTTTAAGAAACAAAATAGCTGAAGAAATTGCCTTGGATTTCTTTTTTTTATACTCCATAAAATATAAGCACTGATGGCTTGTATTCTCCTTTTGTAGTTAAATAAGAAACAGTCCCCTCATGGCATATTTATTTGCCTTTGAATGTAACTTATTCTATGTAGAGATTTTTCCAATATGAAGGCCATATTTATGGTATAATAAAATAGGATTCTAAAAGTTCCAAAATGGGTGCTTTGCTTAAAAAAGAAAGGAAAACTCTCAGCATTTCAGGATTCTTTGAAGACCCTTGGACACTCACTAGCTCAAACGCTGCATGATGTGTCTGCTTAAAAAGTAGTGATGGTGGCATTTGCATCTAGTACTAGGCTTCAGATACTGGTCTTAAAGATCAAACTGCTAATTAATGGATTTTGTTTTTCTGAATTTCTCAAGTTTTATTCACTAAATTTTTTCAAGTCATCCTCATTTATATTTTTAGTCAGTATTGTCATTACTTCTATCAGAAAAAAAAGTGACTCTAGTGGGTTAAAAAGGGTTAAAAGTGTTTCACAGCAGTCTCCACACTAAACTGAATGAAAACATTTAAAGCTCTGTGTGCTTCTGTGCAGCTTCAATATTCGCAGCCAGGTATCTGATGGTTGAGATCCCACTGAAGGGTGCAGTAACTGGCGGTGATTTGGAGGCAGAAAATTACAAAGTGAAAGCAGGCCAAACAGAGTGAAGCAGTACCGTGCTTCTTGCACAGGTTATGGTTACATCCTAATTGTAGGGTACTGCATACCTTGCCCGGACATCTGAGTCAGCTTGGCAGTAATGGATCAACAGCGTGACTGCCTTTGCTTAACCAAAGTTTCGTAGAAGCCACCTTTAGGAGGGTGTTTTTGCAGTAGTAACGTTAGCTGTGTCAATTGAGTAATTTAATATCCTGCCTCTTAAAGTCTAGCATCCCAAAAGAGCCTTCCCTCCTTATCTCTGCCAGAATACTTATCAAAGCCATGGACTGAGTTAACTGTTATGGTTGCTTTTAGTTGGCTGGTAAGTCACGTAAAGTATAAAGATACGAAGTGCTGGATTCTGCTGACACATGAAGAGACACCCATGCCTGCCCTGAAATGTTAACAGTCCAAGACCAGTGGCATATGAAGGGTAGGGGAACAGGCGGGCACTCTCCATCAGTATAAAATTCATATGTGTTAATTTGTTTTATGATTAAATATGCTCTGACTGTCTCCATGCCCTATTCCATAGTAACAGCCTTTGGACAGATATGTATTAGAGTCAGAAAAGCTGGTCTTGACTAGAGATTTCAAACCAAAGCTTGTGGATTAGTTTAAGGAGGGTACTTCTTGTGGGAGATGGAAGCATTCAAGAAGAATCCCTGATGAATGGAGGACAGGCAGCTATGTCTAGAAAAGCAGATGCCTCAATGGGATGGTACAGTCTTGACCAGACAATGAGGCTGTAGCTGTTGAATTAACGTAAAACAATGTAATTGTGTTTTGAATTGGATAAAGATAAAAGGAAAGAGAGATTAGCTGCAGAGAAGGAAGTTGTATTAAATTGGATTGGGTTCCTTTAATTCCTTGATGAAAGCTTTAGCTTCAGAGGGGGCATAAGTCATAGAAGGGATGCAGGCCTGAGTTTGGAACTAAACAAAGGAAAATGCAGATATCATTCAGGGGAAAGCAGAGGCCAAGTGTGGCCTTTGCAGATCAGGAGTTGAAGAACAGGCTTATAATGGAGTTGAGCCAGAGGCGTGTAATGCAAGAAAAGGAGGTGAAAGAAGGGAATTGAAGGCAGCAGTGACTGAGAAGTGATGGTTGGCGGATTTCTAAAAATCTGGGTTTTTTCAGCATTAGTTGAGGTTTTTCTCTAGCAATCTCCTTTGTTTTATTTATTTATTTTGGGGTTGTTTTTTGGCCACTGTCATTACCAAAACTGTTGAGTGACTTCTCTATGTGCATGTGAGTGACATTCTCTTCATTTGCTATTAAATAGTGAATGAAATAGTCTATGTTTTCATCCTAGAAATGCAGAATGTAATTGCTTAAGAAACAAAATCAATGTTCTTACAATTGTACCTGTATAAGATTGCTGCAGCTCAGAGCACAGCACAAGGCAAATGTTGTAGGTTCATGTCGCTACAGTATATAGTGGACATTGGAGAATTCACATGACTTTGGGTTTCCGCTTTTGATTCCATTGGAGAAGAGAGTCATTACCAGTATCCGTGACATTCCTGTATTTCAATTTCTGTGTTCCCCAAAGGGGGGCTATTAGCAGCTGCATAGCACTAATTTAAAGAGTAATCAAGATGAGATATATCTTGGAATATGTTAATACTATCATTGATGGAATCTAGGATCGTAGCAATGGACACTTAATGTACTGTTGCGTAAATAAGCCTATTGGAAGATGAATGTCCTCTATGGCAGGGCCATTTAGTGAAGGCTAAGCTAAGATTTTTGTGTTTAAAAGAAAGTAAAAGGTTCCTTATACATATCCGCAGTAGGAACTTAACTCCATGCCTTGAGCCATATTTTGGTATTGCAAGCATCATAGAAGTAATTAGGTTGGAAGGGACCTTTAAGATCATTGAGTCCATCAACCTAATGCTGCCAAATCACAGAATATCAGGGATTGGAAGATCATCTAGTCCAATCCCCCTGCCAGAGCAGGAACACCTAGATCAGTAACACAGGAAGGCGTCCAGGCAGGTTTTAAATATCTCCAGAGAAAGAGACTCCACAACCTCTCTGGGCAGCCTGTTCCAGTGTTCTGTCACCCTCACTGTGAAGAAGTTTTTCCTTATATTTAAGTGGAACCTCTTATGTTCCAGCTTGCACCCCTCTGACGCACTTCAGCACCTCAATGTCTTCCTTCTAAGGAAGACATTGTGAGGGGCCCAAGAACGACATTGACAAGAAGCACATGGGAAATGACAAGTTTCTTAATACTTCCCTTCAGTCGATACTGTACAGGTATGTTCTCCATTAAAATGTGGGAATATGTAAATGTTCCCTCCCACTGCCTGTATTTGTTCTTCCACCTGCCGGAGAGCAAAACAAGGCAGAAAGTACACCTTTACAAACTTCAGCTTGTATTCTGCATCAGTGTTTGGTTTGGAGGACTTTTTTCATCATAATTTTCAGTGGATCAGGTATTCTGGTTGCAAAGATGAGATTCATTTTCCGTCTGGAGATCAGGGTACATCTACATGCCTTTACCCAAAAGATACCTTCATTCAACCCTAAGCATAACTTAATAGTGATCGTGATGTCAGCTGGAGACTGCCATTCAATGCTAGTGGAGAAGGGTCCCAGCTTTTCTTGAGGCTGGCACTTTGTGGTCCTGCTAATAGGTCTGCACACACAGTCTGAGAGACAACATTGTTCCTCTTGTGGCTTTCATTGCATTATCAGTTTTCGATATATCTAGGTACTGTTATGGAAATTTGGGAAATGTGCTATGATTTTCAGTGAGAGCAGGGTCCTGGCTCAATGACCTGCTATGGGCATAGACTCACTCATCTCTGCTGGCTGTGCAAAACATTTATAGTATAGCAACTTCTGTTTATCAACCTGTTTGTCAATTGCTTCTTGTCTGTTGTCATGAATGTATGCTGGATTTCTTCTGAGTGAGTAAGAGGGCTGACCTGGTTGTAGGGAACCTGGCATAAAGGGGCTCCAGGACTGAACTGTATCCAGTGATAGAAATACATGTTTGGAGTCTACAGTGACTGAGTAGTTTTCAGCAAAGTAATTATTTGTCTTCTACAGTCTGCATTTCTGAATTGCTTGTGACCAAATGATACAATTGCATACAATGATTTGGAAGCATGGCTTACAGATTTCTTAAATAATTTCTTACTGCTAAAAATCATTTGCAGAGAAGCTCTGCTCTGTCATGCTGAGCTAGCATATCTCTGCTTGCACTTGGAGTTGAAATCTTCATTAGTTATTCAGGTGTTGCCTGGTCTTAGCTATTGGATTCTCTTACTTCTTGGCCTCTTGCTGTAGTCTTCAGACAGGATATTCCTCTTCTTTGCAGGTGCTTCTGAAAGTGCTGACTTGAAAACATTCTTGATTTCTGTTCTGATGCTGTCAACCTCTGTTGGTATAAGTTCCTGCATTGGGTAGCTCAAAAAAGTAGAATTTTTTTGGTTAAAAAATGGGTTCTGACTCTTGAGGCATTTATAAAACAGCTCTAGAGTTTGGAATTGATGGATGATGACTGCTGGAAAGGGAAGTGTCATGAGTAATTGCCCAGTTTTAAAAATTCTTTTCTGCCCACTTGATCAAATGACTTCGGTCTTTTGGAGAAACTTAGACACAAGTTTTGATCAACCTGTCACAAAACCAAAGGGGGAGGCGGCTATGCTGAGGCTGTAGTCACTAATAACAGGCATTTGGTTTACTGCCAGATTTGGTTTTACTCCTGCCCTGTTGCCCCTTCTCCTTCTTTCCTTAAGGATTTTTGCCATTAGGCAAAACGTGTGATACTTTACCATATATTCAATGTATGTAGTTCTGCAATGTTCATGTAAAGATAGGACACTTCACCAACCTAGCAGTATTTTATGAATATGTGAATGACAGTAAAAAATCAATATGCTTGATGCAGGTCCTGAAGAAATAAAGAAGTGCCAAAAGCCAAACTTTGCTATAGATTGCTGCTTGCTGCAAGGGCATTGAGAACGCCCTTAGATTTCTGATGTAGGAGGGACTTTGAGATACACCTTTCCATAAAATTACATATTTGTAGTATGTTTTGGTATTTTATAGGCAAAGGATATTTCAAATTTCTAATGTATACTTCTTTGCCAGCTTATTTCAGGGAAAGTCTTCCCCTGATTGATAATGAGATTTGTTATGACAGTAAATGAGTATGTCCAAAAAATCATCCAGCAAAAAACCTGTGGTAGCTGTTACTTCAGAATTCATGTTGCAGAAATATCGCATCAGGACTCAGATTTCAAGCGGTGATTAGAAGACATAAGTATCTTTGAAAATCCTAGTCTGGGTAAAAGGGCTGTATGGGAAATCTTTCTTTTGTGATATTTACTCTTGCTTATGTCATAGTAGAGATGAAAAGGGAAATTTTCCAAACACTGTCACTTAATCTCATAAAACAGACTTACATGCAGTCATGAAGGATCACAAAAGATCGTAAAGGCTCAGATGGAAAAATACTTGATATAAGGATTGTTACCAATGTTTGCTTGTTGCCATGATCAATGTAATAGCTGCATGTTTAAGATGTGAGTCTGATAGGGAAGTCCTTTCCAGCTCTTGTAATCAGTATCTATGTTCACTCCTGATCTGTGTTGATGCTCCTGAGTGCAAAATCAAACAGTATTCTTGCTGCCACTCTTTCACTGAGAATGCCTGTTCTGGGACCCAGGTTGTGGCTAATGATCTGCTATAACACATTCGTGATGCAGAAGCATGTTACATTCCAAGTAGCATTGAGAAATTTTGCTGAGATTTACCAAAATTATGGAGGAACTACATAGGAAGATAACATTTGCTGTAAAATATTTGCCATGAGTGTTGCGCATCTACATGTAACACTGTCATGGTTGATGTGGTATTGTAGAACTCTTCTGGTACTTCAGGTCCTCCTTGTAGTCTTCTCGATAATTATACCAATCTCTAAGTGACTCAAGACCAACAATTTTTCTTAGGGCTCTGCTTGTTAAAACATTATTGCAGTTATCCTGTCCAAACACTGCTTAAAGGTCAATCAAACTGTGTAAAACCTTCAAAAGCCTGAGAAGGTACAGCTCTCTAAATTGGGGATCCTTCTGGCTATCACTGTCTCAGTTCTCTTCCCTCTCAAATCAGCTCTGCTGAGGTTTGTGATCCTTCCACTTATTGCAGCCACCTCCCACCTGGTTTCTGTCCTCTGAGAGGATGGGGATCATTATCTTCAGCTCCCATGGGTTTGAGCCAATGCCACTTCTCCCTGGTAGACTGCTCTTCTGCTTCAGGGGAAGAGGCTAACTGGGTTGTTTTCATATGGTCTTGGTTGCCAGCCCGGGCCTGGATAACTGAAGTCCAGTATTATTAGAGGATCAAGCACTGCCCCTCTTGGACATGGGACTGTGTTGTCTTATCTCCTGTGCACTCACCCACTAATGTGATTTCAATTTTTTGCTCCCTAAATAATACTTTTTTCCAGTATTGTATTTTCTAGAAAAAGTGTAATTGTTGGCTTCTTGCATATTAACCATAACTGCTATGTTTAACATCTCTAAAAATCACTGTGACTCACATCCTGGCTTTCTTCTCTCTAGTTCTGACTTCTTTATTTTAAACTGCATCCAATTTGCTATGATGATCTGTGGAAAACTTTTAGACAAGAAAGCCTTCTGAGCCCTTCTCATCGTTTTCTTCCCTTTGGCTGGCTAGTGGCCTCCTGGGTAGTGTATAGATGTGCTGTTCCATGGAGATGTCTTTTACAGCGTGTAAAGGATCACAGGAGCCTGTCAGATGAAGTTTTGCTCTTCATAGCCTCAGATGCCCCTTGATAGTACTCCTCTGAAACTGTTGCAATATTTGCATTAATTCGAGGAGGAGAAATCATTGCTGCAGGGATGAACCATGCAGCAGCCAGCTGTGCTGAGCCACAGCCAAGTGTGGAACCACATCTCTCTCTTCAGCTGGAGGCACGCTTAAGTGCAGAGGAGAGCTTTGCACTCAGAAGACTACATCTGTGCAAGCTTTTTAATACTCTAGTGGAATGACTGTGTGAGGGAAGCCTCGTGATTTTTTTCCCAGAAACTTTATTGTGAGAGCGCTGAACAGCGAAGGTGACTGAAGAGCTTCTCGGGAGTGCTGAGCATGTGGTCGAGGGTGGGTTCTGCCAGGCTGTGGTGTGCACTTCCATGATGGTTCTTGGCGGGTTAAGTAAGTTGAAGTTGAAAGCCAGTGTCACCTAAAATTAAAGATGCAATTATGTAGAAATCAAAGAATGTGCCCAGTGATGTAGAGCTATTTGCCTGTTGAGTCAGTAGAATTCTAATTTGAAAATTGGATTCAGTTAAAGTCAAGAAGTGCTGGGCATTTGCTATCAGAATGTGAAATTTGGTGATTCCTCTGGTAATTTCATCAGCTTGGATTTCTCTATGTACACCAAATTCACTCTACAATCTCTTTTTTTCTTTTTTTTTTTAATTAAATGAATGTTACCAAAAAGTGTAGAATGTGACCATGCTTTAGAAAAAGCATTCCAGAATGTAATATTAATACATGGTTTAGAAAAAGTTTATGTGGGTAAACGTGTTTTAGTGGTGTCATGATTCTGAAGGTGTGATGTATGTCATTGTGGAGGCTACAGCCCTCACTTACAGCTCAGAAATTGCTCAGTAGAATAGAGTACATGGTCTGTTCCAGAAATGTCTGCTTATGGTATTTCAAGCGCTGAAATTCTGTGGGAATGAAGAAAATACATAATTTATTTCAGAAAATATATACAGTGAAAATATTGATTCATTTTGATCTCCCAGGCTGTATCAAGAGGAAAACGAGTTTCAAACTGTACTTTTCTTGCACTTTTCAACTTTAAACAGGACTTTGATAGTTGAACGTAGAGGGTGAGTCATATTTATAAAGTATATTATCTGTGGAGTTGAATGAGCAGTATATTGGTATGCCTAAGAGTTCCCAAGTTTCGTCAAGCTCTTCTTAGCCTGTGGTGCTGACAAAGTGTTAGTAAACTTTCTGATGTTGCCTAAGAACCACTATGGGAAAATTTGGCCATGTTGGCATGCTCTAGGTGTAAAAGAGTGTTTGTTCTTTCCAGTGGGAATAGCTAATATTTTGGTAAGCATTCTTTGTATACAAACTAAATGTAAGACCAGTTGAAAATGTTTAGAATATATCATTGTTTTGCTCACTGAAACGTCTTGTATAAAGGAACAAAGTTAGTGTGCACTCTTTTTATTACATTTGTATGCTTTATTTGTAATGTAAAGGTGGTATTAATGGACAGGTTTTGCAGATTCCTGTGGTAGTTGGAACTCTGTTTCTTCATTTCTGAAGCCTACAAGAGATGCTGAAAAGGATGCCTTTCTCTACATGCTATTGATTCCTTTTGAGCTTGGAAAACTTGTGGCTAAAATGACCTTAAGGCACCATCTGCATTCCAAGGGAAATGCCTTCACTCCTCATGTCTGTTAGAACTGTTGACCTTTTCTTGTGTCCTAATTGGTGTCCTGGAGACAATAGTCCTTTCTACAGACAGGACTTTTTAAACTGAAAGAGAGGAGATTTGGATTAGATACTAGAGAGGAATTCTGTACTGTGAGGGTGGTGAGACACTAGAAGAGGTTGCCCAGGAAAGTTGTGGATGCCCTGTCCTTGGAAGTGTTCAAGACCAGGCTGGATGGGACTTTGGGCAAACTGGTCTAGTGGTAGGTGTCCCTGCCCACGGCAGGATGGTTGGAACTAGATGTTCTTTAAGGTCCCTTCCAACTCTAGCCATTCTGTGATTCTGTGATACAGCTGAATGACCCAGTGACCCAGATGGGTCCATCCTCAAGTGCTGCTTAGGGCATTTGTGTTGCGACCCTTGTGTGTCCTCTCCCTCTGCAGATGCGTTGTGCATCAGTTGTTTGCCTCTTGCGCTGCAGCTGTGCAGCTCATTTAGGTTCTGCCCACTCAAAACTGCCAGATGTCTTTGGGAGAAGGGGGTATGTCATTGAAGACGTATTTTCCTTGTTTGAGTCCTTTCCCTCTGACCTCATGCTTCTTCTCAAAGAAGTAGGTTCACCATCTAGTTGCCCAGTCAAGACCTGTAGTATTTAGTGAGATAGATGGAACGTATTCTTCTAATGCTGTTGTATCTGTCGTTACTCTTTGTGTTGTGTCTGACCCCCTGAAAGCTAGAGTTGCTGTGAGGGGCAATAGAAACTGTAGTGGACCTGTGTCACGGGCTGGGTCTCTGCACTGCTCCTTGTCTTTGTTTTAGAAGTGTGATCTTCAGTGGTCATCAAAGTTTTTGTATGAATTATGGCAAGAAAACATTCTGAACTTTACAAGTTATCATTCGTGGCTTTTCTTTGTTTTATATTTGTAACCCAGTACTTCTTAAATCGCCCTTACAATAACCTATTTTATCATGCTTTTCCTAGCCGTTAGTCTTTGAAGAACTGTAACTAATATATTTTAAAAACATGACATTGAGCAGGCACTACTTTTTCTGGTTTTACCACCATAGTGATATACTTGCGACCTCTTGCACATTAGTTAATTGCGACCTTTTAAACATGAATCTTTGCTGCTTCCTTTTCACAAAAAGGAAAAAAAAAAAAGAGTATGGCTTCCCAAAACTTATTGCAGTTCTTCCTTTCACTGGCATATGAAGACTTTCACAACAACAGAAGTAATTAGTCTCATAGGAAATCAACAGTTATAACTAAAATATTCTTAAAGTCAAATTAACATCATCCTATATACAAAAAAGCACAGTGAGTGCAAGATTTGGTACCACAGGGTTTTTCTGGTCCTGGAAACAAATGTTAGATTGCCTATTCAGAAACAGCATCTTCCCCATTCAGTTGCTTAAATTTGTCTTTTTAGATCTGTGAGATCAAATGGCAGTTCAAGCTAAATTTGCTAGCAGTGACAGCCGATAGTTTTCCTGTCTTCACTGCTCTGTCATTTAACCTTGGGTGAATATTTGAGAGAGATGATGTGGAGGCGAGGAAGGAGAGCAAGAAGTTTTCAGGGGAAACCAAGAATTACTTTCTCCTATTTTATTGCAACTGTTCAAAGATGGTCATGGTTTTGAGGTCCCTGGTGGAGGTCTAGGTGAGATATGTGAGCAGATACAGCCAAGTCTATCTGAGCTTGGCGGCATCAAACCTCTGCAGGACTTCAGAAGGTTTCTTGCTGCTTTCCAAGCATTGGATCTGCAGTAGTGACACCTACACAATACATTGCATCGGTTTGTGTGCAGAACTGCTTTTTCCTGGTGCTATTCCCCTCATCCGTACTGAGTAAATTCAAACAGCCTCTGTTTTCAAACCCAGAAATAAATAGTAAAAGAATGCTTTTTAAAAAAAAAGGAATTAATTTTTTTTACTATTGAGAAGAATAATTACAAGCATTTTACAGAGGTACAAGTAGTCCTTGCTTCTGACTCTGATTCCATTGATACTGTGATGTTTATGTGGAAAAAAGCTATTTTAGATCATGCTTACAACTTTGTTGAGATCTTAATTTGCTTAGAGCTGGCAAAACCCCACCAAAGCGAACTGGGTCACGGCACTGTGCTCTGGCTGATGGTGTTTAACTCTCCTCTGCCCCACCCTCATTTGACATGGAGACCAGATATGTGATCCAGGATTGAAAAATGAGCATGGACCTCTTTAAATCTTTTCTGGCTTTTCCTCAGAACAAATGACTTATTTACCAAATGTACCCCAGCAAGGCTTCTGTAAAAGACTTTTCATCAAACCATGGTTCTATTCTACAGTTTTTTTCATTATANAAAAGTGAGCCCCACAGATAATTAGACTTATGCAATGGATAAAAAGAGAGAGCTTGCATGAAGAATTAAAATAATGATGATTAATGTAATAAATGAATGCCTATAAATATTTTGAGAATGCTAGGGAAAGTAAAATAAGATTTTGCCGTTCTTTAATATGCTGTGATATGCGAATCTAGTTCATTGACACTGAACATTTAATACTGATACTAATTAGATATTTGCAAATAGCAATAGAGAGGGCCTGAGCAAATAATGTTGCATATATATTTTATTGTGTATTTTTAAAAATTTATTCGTTGGCTTGGAGATATTTGTTCTTATCATTTGATCTAGGCTTATTTCTGTGTTCTGTCTCTGAGCAAAGTTACCATTTATTTTTTTCTTCCCAATACAAGTAGAAAAGTAAGTTTTTGAACAAATTTCTTATTTTACATGCAGCAACAATATACTGCATAACTCTGGATTTATTGCAACACACCCAAGACTGAAAAATGTCCTTTTCTAATATATACGTGTTCTAATTAGCAGTTAATTCCTCTACTGTAGCATAAATTTAAGTGTAATAATTATTTTCAAAACCACAGTTGAAATTCTTTTTAGGTAAATCTACGTAAATGTTAAGTATATTTTTGGTTTAATTTCATTAATGCATTTATTTTTATTTCCCATGGGCTCATCTGTGTCCTTACTGAACTTAAGAAATGTTCATTTCATACACACTTAAATGATTGTTAACAAGCTGAGATTTCAATTTTCCTGCTAAATGGAGAGGGAGGGGAAATTTAAATTAATATCTAAGGAATATGTTATTTTGTAAATGTGACTGACTCTCAGAAAGTCTGCTATAAAACCTCATAGTTCTTACAAGCTCTGAAGCACAGCTTTTAAGTTCTCTTGTATTGGAATACTCTGTATTATTTTCTGTCTTGGTTCTCTTGATACTTTCAAGACTGCAAATTTGATCAGAATCTTTTAATTGGAAACCACAATGCTATAAATAGTAATAAATATAAAATTCTTTACATCAAAGGGCAAGCATATACGTAGGATTTTCTCATAATTTTTTTAAAAAGCATTCTTCTCTTTTTAGTAGAAATTCCTGTTATCTTTTCCAGCAAAACTTATTAAAGTGTCTCAGTGCTTTAAGAAGGATACTTCAGAAGTAAGAAACGTGTATTATAAGGAATTGCACATTATATCACAATATGTTTTTATTTCTCTTTTTCCTTATTTTAATGTGGAAATATACTAGCCACCATGTTACTATGCTCCTTTTAGCACCCAACAAATACGCAATGTGAGGAAAATTTCTAAAATACTTCCTTTCAGAATTGTTAGTTTGATCATTAAAGAAAGTGTGTAGCTTGTAAATGTTTCACTGGTGGTTAAAATATTTGACCTATTTGAAAGGAAAATCTTCCAAACATATTTAAGGTTACCTACAGAACAGTGCAATGAATATCTGTCATGATACATGTTGGTTGTAGTATGCAGGGGTATGTAAGTTGGTTGTAGTATGAAAGGGTCATTTTTCAGGGCTAGTTTCTGGAGAAAGCTGGTCCCCAGCAGGGGTACTGAGTGGGGCTCTGGCAGAAATCATCACTTTTTTGTTAAGTTTCTTTGTAATAATAGTAATCCTTGGTACTGATTGACCATCTCCTCTGTTACTGTAGCAATCCCTTAGGCATGGAGCAGGTAATTTGAACTAATTGGAATTGCAACCCTCTTGGTATGGCAGGAAGGTTTGCGGACCACTTTTGTTTTTCTAGGATTCAAGGTTTTAATATTAGTTTTAGATAAAGTATCTTTCTGCTTGGTGATTTGAAATAATACTTTCCACTCTATTTACTTTTCATTCCTCTCAGACATTCACTGAGATGCATAACCTTTGTGATTTTTGACAAAGCTAGCTCTCCCATTGCATTAGGTGCATAGGATGCCTAGTATTTTCTGTAGAGGGGCTTGCAAGGGTGTACACTTTGTATGCTGTTAGAAATTACATCTGAAATTATTGCAGTTAATTTCAGAATTGGAATCGATATTTTCCTTCTTCAGTTGCATGACATTAAAATTTCAGAACTTTTGGATTGTGTTGGAGGTACGGCACTGCACTCTTCCATTAAGTTCTTAGATTCTTCTTTCCTAGCTCTTGTTTATGTTCTGCATTGAATGCATCTCTCCTGGGCTCCCAGAACTCCCCTTTTATGACACAGTTGTTGGTTGTTGATGTGTCATGTCACGCCTGCGCTTGTTGAAAAAGCCTAGAGTTTTCTGAGAAAGTCCCTTCGTTTGAGAACTAAATGACATAATTGATTGTCTTGCTTCAGTGGTTTAGAGGAGGCTTTGCAGGTGTCTGTCTTGTTACTTCTGCTTGAATGAGGTGGTATAGATAGCATAAAAGTATTTACTCTTCCTTTCTTTGGATTTTTTTATTGACATATGTCTATGAATCTAAGCTTCCCTCTCAGGTAACATTTTACTGATTCACTAAGCAAGCAGGTAGGTGTGCTTAAAAATAATGTAGAGGCAAGACTTTTTAAAATCTGTTTCTTTATTTGATGTTTTTTTTTCAGAATTGTTATCCTAAAAAATGGCTGTCACTCTCAAAGTGCAATTTTTCATTACACTGAGATGCTACCTGTCATTGAAAGGCAGAATCTGTCTTCCTCTTCATTCTCTTTTGCATGTCCTATCCAGCTTCTTTCCATCACATCTATTCGTGGTTTATTTGGATCAGCTTATTTGTCCAGGAGAAAACGGATCTGACTTCCTGGGTAGTCACATGAGCCAACAAGGGAGAGTAGATGGGAATGCATGGCCAGGATGGGGCAGAACTGTTTTTGGCAGCAGCCCATAGTATGCAGCATTGCAGTGTTTTACAACCGTATTTTGGGGTTGGAGGAAGGGCTGTGATTTCTGGAAAGGGCTGAGTTTGGCTGGCTATCCAAGCTGGGCATCTTGGTAACTCAGTGGGTTTGAGATAAGCTTGATTGCACTTGAGCTTAAACTTAATGGCGAGTTTCCTGGGTTTGCACCACTTCTCTTCGGGGTGGATACATCTGTGTAATGTTTTTAATCTTAATTCATTAATAGGTATTTTCTCCCTTAAATCCACATTAACACCTTCTGTCAGGGAATAACTGTGGTCCAGGGTCACCTCAAAAATACATTAGCCTTGTAATTGCTTATCTTGGAGACATGTTTGAGGGAGGAAATATCCCTGACCAAATCAATATGATGCAGTATACCTAGCAGTTAAAACCAAATCAAACCCCAAAACCCTAGTCATTTTTGCTCTTATAGTGAATGAGGTGAATCAATGTTAATGACAAAGGCTATATTTAGCATATGTACATTTAAAAATTTAAGTTAGGCTTTTTATATTCTTCTTTACTGATGAATTCTCTCTTGGTACCACCATATGGTCATGAAGAAGACTTGGTTATACTTTGTACACAGAGCTAAGTGATGGCATATGTTGTTAACAAACAGAAACTAGAGTGCTGTGGAATGTTCCTTGCATTTAATAATGTAACGATGAAAAATGAACACCTGGGCTTCTGTTACGCCTTTGATCAGAAAGTGGTGGTTGCAGTGCAGATAGGTAAGTAAATGAAGGTTAGTTAAGGTTAGCAAATGTACTGCAGTGGAACAAGGGAATGTCAAATCCTTTTATGAGCAACTTTTATGAGCAACAGCCTAGAAATTCATGTCTAGAAGAGGAAATTGAATTTTAAAATGATTCAAAGCAAACTCTGCTAATGTAATTTGGTGATGGTTGGTTTTGCTGTATTTGTGGCTGGCCAGCTGCTGTAGGTCAGAAGCAAGTAAATGGTGGTCTTATGTGTGGGTCTCCATATGTGCTGTGGTTGTCTGCACATGCTGTGGGTGTCCATCATTGCCTTGTAGGTGCCAGCCAGCTGTGTCACTGGTCATTTGGGGCAAGCTTGAATCCCTTGAATCCCTTGACTTCAAAAAGGGATCAGAATGGATGATGTGAGGAAATTACTGCTTTTTTATTTGTTTTTTTAGCCTTTTTTGAGTAGAAAGTAGGATTTTAGTATCGATGATAATTGATCACTGGTATTATTTACCCAAAGTAAACTATATGTTATATTCAGTTAGTTGGTCAAAGATTGTACATTTGTTCAAAAGAGATGCTCTTTAATGGCCTGGAAATTACAACAACCACCTAGTTAGGGCCTGTGGCTTGTGTGACAAAGCATGTTCTTTGTTGCTGGTGGCGCTCGCTCCAAAGGTTAGATACAATGAGGATAACTGAAAAGGTATCTTACTCTGTGAATTAAATGTATTGAGGGGCCTCCTGAGAAGCTTCCAGTTAATACCATATCCTTCTAAACAGTAATTTAAGTATCTGTAATTTCTTGTCATGCAATTTTTCATGCGTGTTCACTGCAATGCGCAGCTAGGCATTTTTATAGAGGGCACTAAGCCTGAGCATCCTTTAATGGATGTCTTGAAGCTCTCTTCACATTTTGGTTTTTTTTAAAGGAATCAGCTGTTTGTAAATATGTATCTGTGGTTGTAGGGTTTTTAAAATTTGTTATTACACATGCTTATATATAGACATAAAAAAACCCACATTCCATTGTAGGGCAACTCAAAAATGTAATAAACAAAAAAAGTCATGATTCCCTTAGCTCTCTGTTTCTTTGCTGCTGTTCCTCTCCAGGGAAACTTGTATTCTCAGCTCTTCTGGATTTAATGCCTATTGGAAGCCTGCCAGTAGTTTTAGAGAGAGTGAATTTGATGATTCAAATGATCCCATCTTGTCTTGTGTTTCCCAGAGTTTTCAATAAATCATTTGCTACATTTGTACTCTCCTGTATTGTATTTATTTAGAGAAGTGTAGTTTGGAGTTTTAAGTGGTTCCTCAGTGTTTGTTCTTGGCTTCCTCTGCCTACATGCTTTAAATCTTAATGTGCAGATTTCAGTGGAAAGAAATTCAGAACAAAGTTGAAACTGCTCTAAAATGTCTGGAAGTAGCTTTTTCTTATTAAGTAGCTAAATAGCATGGCTGTTCTGTTTCTTGAGAGTTTCCAGGTCTAGAAACAACTGTTTGCATTGCCGTTGGATAGCAGGGTATTTTCTTCCACAAGTACTAGGAAAAAAAGTTCTATTTCTGGCACACTGTGAGTTACAAAACATTCCCATGTTTGTTCTCCATAGGATAGAATAAAAGCAGTTAATTCAGAGACAATATATGCCAAAGAAGGAGAAAGAAAGAAATGTTTCTCTACTACCCATTTTTCTTTGGTTTTAGTGTTTTAGTGACTGCTCAGGGGCTTGGAGTTTTGGGAGCCTTCTGGAGGAGATGGGTTANTTAGTTGCATTTTCTGTAAAATCTTAACCCATTGCTGTCACCTTGTTATACAGGCTGCACAAACAGTTTCTTTCAGGTAATGTCAGTGAGATTTGTTTGTGAGTGTATCCCTGTGTCTGACCAAGCCAGTACTGACTCAGCTGTTCTCCCCTCTGTCTCCAGAGTCGTGTTAAGGATCGGGTGACACATTATCCAGGGGAAGTCTTCCACTCCCCTTGGCTGAGGGTTTTGCCCAGGATGGAGGTTTGAAGAGAAGAGCAGTTTCCTACAGTGCGGGTGGGTTAAGATGTGGGATTACTAGGGCAGAACCTCCCAGTCAGATGTTCTGTTGTGGGGAATTCTTGAATAGGCCTTGTAGATTCAGAGAACTGATCTTTGTTATCACAGACTACTCGGTCAGTTTCAATGCAATGTTGTTTGGTTAGTGGCATATTGTTACTTAGGAAATATATTTACCTTCTGAATTCACAAACCTATATGATATGTTTTGTTGTGGCTGAATACTAATTCCAGTCTTTTCAATATTGCAGTCTACCCACATCGCTCGAGCCAGCTTCCAGGTTGATGCTTTCGGATCATCTTTCATCCTAGATGTGACACTAAACCAGTGAGTAATGACTGTATCTTACTCTGTTTGTTCAAGACCTGGTGCCAGTGAAATGTCATTTTTTTCAATGAAGGTTTTAGAGGCTGTATTATCGCACAAATGCTATTTCTCGGCATTGAGTTTGTAGTACTGTATTTTAGGTTCTTTTGTTATTTGCTCAAGTACCATTGTAGGCTTTGATGTTTCCATTGTTACTACTTAGTAGCTATTGTGGCATAACTAACATTTTAGTGTTACAATTTCATTTGTCATCTTTCAGCTTAACATAAAGGCACATTACTGTACTCAATGCAGAGACTCCCTGGATATTAAAAGATGGAGTTGCTGAAAAGAGGTAGCTGTTAGCCTTCTAAGAACTGAGTGTAAAGTACTGGAGATACATCAATTGCACTACAGCTAGTCCTCAGGAAATGAACAAGGTGGATAGTTGGGAATGAAGCTTCTCCAGATGTCTTTACAGTCTTTTGAGAACAGAGAAGCTTCATAAGACAGTAGCACCCTCTGGATTGAACAATAGTAAACTTGAAGTGAAATCTGATGTGTGGCCTTCACTAACGAGCTTTTAAAGTAGCCTTTTGGCACAGCTGTTTTGAAGTAGGAGTTGTTTTACTCTTCTGCTTTGAAGTGAAAAGAAAATAAATAGTAACATATATAGAAATACTTCATTAGGTAATGAATCTCCTAATAACATTGTGTGGTTTGGTGTAAGAGTTTGTGCTCAATTGCTATGAGTTTTTCTGATATAAAGATGAACCATTCAGGTTGCAGTGGGAGCCACTCAAATTTCAATTCTTTTCCACTTGTAAGCACATTTTAAACAGTGGCAATTTCTTTATGTGCACTGATATGAGTCAGAAAACACAGGTGAATCCTTGCTAGTTACAGATAGCAGAGACATTATGCTGCTGGAAAGTGAGGGAAAGAGGCTGGTTTAGAAGTATGATTTTATAACAAATGCATTTTAAAAGAATTCTAGAGGAAGTATTTCCTGCAGATCAATGGTGTGGTAATAGTTTCTGAAAGGTCAGGATTTACCTTGCAGTATGATTTTTCAGGTCATCTTAATAAAAGCAAACACATCTACTATTGGTATATGAAAAGACAAGTTAAGGATGTGAGTCTATGACCTGTAGCAGTTCTCTGACAGTGGATTTTTTGTTTATGCACATGTCCATATGTATACAAACCACATGTATTTAAATTTTGGTTTAGGCTAGATCCTATTTTTATGTCATTCTTTTGTTTTCTTTAATGACACTAGGCCAGAATTGGTATGAGTAACACTGTCAAAATGTGTCTTTACTGTTCTTAAGAGTGTCAGAATCCAACTTAAATATGAACTTTTCCAAAGGAGGAAAAAATTCCTATCAAATTGTGTAAAATGAAAACAAGAAGGCTGGAAATTAAGGTACTTGCCTTATCATGATATTTAAATCAACATTTAAACTGCTTCTGAAATAAGATTTGCAGATCATCATAATAAAAAGAGGGCCAAGTGTACTGGAGCAACATTTAAAATGTATTCTTAATTATTATTCCTGTGACCAAATATATTCTGTTCTGTGTATATTGTTCTTCTCTTGCCGTTTGTACTCTCCATATTATATTCTGTATGATTTTCTGAGGACCCTGAGAGAAAAGTGTTAATTTTTTGAGGAGTGGTTTGTGAATTTGTCCTACACTAGCCTTCTGATTGAGAAGTATTTGAATGTTTGAAAGGAGCAAGGTTCAAGATTTTAGTAAGCTGATATTTTTTCCAGAGGAAAACTACTTATAACTGAACCTCTGCTAATATCAAAAGCATGGTGAAGCAGGCCTCTGTGGTGAAAAATCAGCTTTTATGCATAATATACATTCAAGGAATGTTAAAGGAAGTATGGGGGACAAAGAGGGGAGGGGGGAAATGTAAAATACATAGGTTGTCAAAAAGGATTCTCCTTTCTTGCAGACTCCCTGTTGTTTAGAGGTTGGTGTGTATGACTCAGATGTCTGAGTATATCTGAGCATCATGTCAGTGGTGGACAGTCACAAAGAAAGCATTCGTTCTTCTGTATTGTTCCACAATGCATGACAGAGAGAACAAAAATAAATTAAAATCGTAGTAGTAAACAGAGTGCTTTAAAAACATCACAAATTAAAATATACCCCTGCTCCCTAATATTTCTGCAAATTTTCTTTGCTGCTTTTGTTTGTGGGCAGTATTTTTTCTTAATCTTCTTCAAATCCATCTTTTTATCTGACAGTGAGTTCCCCTGTTTCCTGCGCTGTATTTGCCTGTGCTATGTTATACAAATGCCACTAGAGATGCTGCTATTGAACATGGTCTTCGTTGAAGCAATTTTCCTTCCCTCATCCCTTCCTCTGCCACCTATTACAACAGTGGCCTGTCACCAAAGGCTGATCTTGGCCATGAAACAAGCTGGGAAGCTACAGGAGGAGGGCAGGGAAATAAAAAAAGCAGAGCTTACACTGGCATTTCGGATATGAGGAAAACTGAGGCCTTAGATGGGATGTTCTGCCATTCCTGGATGCAAGTGAGAGGAAGGAAAAATAATGTTCTAGGTGGCACTTTGGTGTGTCGGTTCAATTTAACATTGGCATGCTTTCTTTTTCTTGTTCTGGATCTCAACCAGTTTTGATTTTGATGTTTACATTAAATGCAGTTGTGAGGTACACTGAAACATCACTCTCAATGGTAATAGAAATAATAAAGAGCTGATACAATTACATTGTAATTTCCTTTTTTTCAGTGGTGATGTTTTCTCCATATCGCCATTCTTTCTTTTGCTTTTTTTTTTTCCTTCGCTGCCATAGTTTCTCTACAGTGAGCTTATCTTAAGACACTTTCTTTTTTAACTTTTTTTTTTTTTTTCTGTTCAACTGGCTAAGGTATTTACAAAGGAGCTTTGAAAATGAATCAGCTGTATTTTTAAAAGGTTCAGTCCCTTAGGCAAAGTTTAGGGATGCATTAGTTGCATCAGCGTGTTTATGGGTCCGTTGCCTCAGTGTTCTTATATGGAGCTGTTCTCTGTGGCTGTCTTCATTAATGTTGCCTTCAGCATTAGCAAACCCAGGCCTTGATGGCTGGGCTGGGCAGGCAGGTGCTGCTTGCAACCTTCCCTCCTTCAGCGCGTCTCCAGCTCTGGCCCTCAACCCAGAACTGTGCAGGAGCTGCCTAGCAATTAAGTGTATTTTTTTTTTTTTTTAATTCCTTCCCCGTGAAGTTTTTAGTGCTGTGACGGCATCTGTGGTTCAGCAGATGGCTATTTCTTTTTTTCTTTAGGCAGAATATTCTTCTTAAATGCAGCCATGTGACATTTATGCTCTTATCTGGGGTTGTAATTATGTGATTAAACAGCAGAGCTCAGCAGGAAATGGGACATGTTTCTGAAAGTCTCTACGAGGCCTATTTGGTCCTGAAGATCAGGTGGATCTGGTCTGAGGGGACTTGGACCAGGGCATCTTCATCTACACGTGAGGCAGCAGAGACCTAATGGCATAATGACCTAAAGCAAGATGTGGTCATGGGTTTGGATTGCAAAAGAGCATGCTGCAAGGTGGTTAATTGGAAAAACTGCAGTATCTATGGTTGTCTGTAATGTGGACAGGACCTGGCTTGGGGTGATCACCTCAGGTTCACTTCATGGTAGCCATGATGGGCAAGAAGGATGATCAAGACCCTTTCTAACTGCAGCATCATCCTTCGTATGAGGGCTCTGGTGTCTCCTGTCATGGAGATGAGCAGAGAGCGTTTCTTGAGCCTGAGTCTAAATTGTGGTCACCAGGTGCCCTGCTGAGGAAACTCTTGGCCTTCAGAAAGCTTTCTGGAGCATCTGGCCACCTGCATATGCCCTGGCTCCTTATGCTGTAACAAGGAGAGCACACATTGAGAGTGAACACATTGATAACCTGAGATCCTCAGGTCTGTGACAATGGGAGAGTGCTCTGAAGGGTCATGAGCATAAACGAGAACTTCAAGTTTGTATTCAGCACTTCAGGACTGCTCTGTCATTCTGGTGACACTTAGTCACTAGGATGGAGTATAATCACCACCTGCTTTCTCTTCTTGCAACACAGATTTAATTCTTCTGATATATGTATTAGAGGAAAATAATCTATAAAGAAGTATGGGCAAGATGTGCTTCCCTGTTAGGAAGCTTGCACATCTTCTGTTCCCTTCGAGCTCCTGACTGTGTCTCAGAGGAGTACCAACACTGTGTATAGATCTTACGATCATAGTGATCAACAACATTCAGAAGGCTGAAGGATTCAACTGAGGCAATTTTTATAAACTCTCCAGTGACTCTATTTTCTACGTGCCAAATAAATGCCCTTTTCCCTTAGTTAATCAAAAGGTAGGCAAAACCAATGAAGCTTCTTCAGAAAATGTTGGGAAGCATTTTGTATATTCCACTCTTAATTTAAATTATTTCTGGTTAGTGATGCTGGAAGGTTCCTGGCCCTCCGGGAATTAATTATTTTGCCTTGCCACTGGGTGGATTTTTCCAGCTTCTGTGAGAAGGATACAGACATTCCTTGTGCTGTGTGGGGAATGTTTATTAGGAATTCCTTTTAATTAGAGTTTTGCAAACCCTACAGAATCAGATTATAAACTTCATAAAAAAATCCTGAAAACAGGAACAAAATAAAAAGCAGCTTGATAGGCCAGTGCCAGCTTTTTCATGAGACAAACTGCTGAAACCTTGCCTGTAATTTCTTTTGGCAAATGGTCTCTAGCACTATTATCAATGTGTCACATAAGCTGTAAATGAAAAACATATTCCTGAATTTGCTCTAAATTGTAAATATTTGGCTGTGTGGAATTCGAAAGGATTAGCTTCCTCACATGCCTTAAAAATGCAGCTACAGTGTTTCTGACTATTATAATTTCTGGTATGTCTTTGGCCACTGTGAGACTTGCTCTCTGCCTGGTGACCTGCTCAGGACAGGCCTGTGGTTGAGGGGCTCCACATGTTGAGAAGTGACGTGTTGGGTTGTGTTGCTGGGTGTGAGATGATCTGTCTGCCACGACTGTGCCAGGACTGTCTGCTTTAAAAGTACCCTCTGCTTTACAACCTCCACTACTCTTGTAATGATTTCTGGTTAACTGTATGTGGTAAGCAATGGTCATAACAAACTTGAGGAGGAGCAGCAGTAACTTTAGCAATGTCAAGTGACAGTAACTTTAACAATGAAATGACCTCTAGCCATTATGAAAGAAATATTAACAGTATTTTTAATTTAGCCTTTACAAAACAGACTGTGATAGTCAAAGTGTAATTTATGGATTTACTGTTGAAATGTAATTGTATCCTCATATGCTGACATTAGTTAGGGCACCAGAGTTTTTCCTGAATGTTTGGGTTATATATACATTACTACCATTTCTGAAAATAATACAAAATAAACCGTTGACCTTTCCAACTGTTTTTTATATTTGGTTATGGTTTGGCAGCTAGAGCAGGGTTTGTGTTTACAAAAGTAAGCAACAGCCACAAGAGTTGGTCTAGTAGAAGCGAATTATCTTGTCTTTCTTACTTTGTCACTTAAAATAACAGACCACGGTGGCTACAGCACTACTACTGTCCTATGAATAGTTACATATGAATACTGGCCAGAGTAAGAGGTTAGTAAATAGGAAAATTCATGAACTGGAGTGTGAATAGCGGGTATTTTCTGTGCTGTCATTTATAGGGCATCTCCTACATGAGTCAGCGGCCCTCCCACAGATAATGTTCCCTTCGTATGGTACTCTCTGTGTTGTCCATCCGCTCTGCTCAGTTTTTTACTATCTCCTCGGTAACACCACAATTTTTCTGTATGTGTGCATTAAAAATAGCACTTACAGAAACAGAGAAAGTCCTGTCGGCCTCTGAACTTGGGACTCTCCTCAGCTAAGCAGCGAAATGAATCGGAATCGCCATTTCTAGACAAGGCGTTGAGTGATGCACGGAGCTAGGAATGAAAATATGGAGAATGAAAATGGTAGAAACTATTAGGCATTTGGGGTGGAATCAGAGGACCCAACGGATGGCTGAATAACCATCAGCGTATAAACTCACCATCTTTGTCTGCAAGATCTTTACATGAGGAATAGGTTATTCATCCCTGTTCTACTGAAAAAAATGTGGTTTTAGTCCAGAGACTGAATCAACAGGCAGTATTAAAACAATATGTTGTAACGTCTTACCTGGCAAATAATAGTGCTGGATTTGTGCACACAAAATCTGTTGTATCAAAGCAGTGGACTTGTTTGCTTTCTTTGCAGTATCTATTACAGAGATCAGGTGCTACCTATGAATGTTATAGCCATTTGTTTCTGTGGTTGTGTGAGATTTTCAAAACAGGTGTGCTCACTTTTCTTCACTCAGTGGCTGGAAACAGCCTTTTTTTCCCCAGACTTTCTGTGTGGTGTGTAGTCTTTAATGTAATTGTTTTCATTTCGTTGGGACTTGCTAGTGGGTAAAAGCACATTTATAGACTGTATTGTCTTCTTAGTGCAGAGATCCAGGCAATGAAAGATACCTCATTTATCCTGTTCATCATGTAGGGCATTAAAATCTGTGTTTTACAGAAATACGGAACAATTTCATTGCACAAGTATATTAAAAAGTTGTTTAATGAAATGTACCATCAGATAATCCTAACGGAAACACTGAGCTGTGTTTTATAGTATTTTATTGAAAAGAACTTACTATTTTTTAGTGTTTTCTGTTTCTTTTCATGTGTTTTCACTAAGTAGTACAGAATCTGCTTATGAGACCATAAAATACAAATAAATACACATAGGCCAGAAAAGATCCCTTTGTCAATTGGCTGAAGGACTGGTTGTATGATAATAGTTCTGTTTCTTTAAAAAAAAAAAAAAAAGACAGAACGATGTTAGAGAGTATTTATCATGTGTCCTCATTCTGTTCCATTTACTTTATTTCCACCATCCCAAAGGAAATAAAATGCTGTCATTTGGTGTGATACACAGTGAGATGAAGGAGAAGAATCATCTTGTACTTTTATTAAAGATGACCTACAAAGATGTATTTCTTCTAAATTGGGCTTCTGCCCCTTTTTTGAGACATAAAAGGTCAATTTAAAAAAAAAAAAAAAGCTTTTTTTTCTCTTGATCTTTCTTACCTGCTTTCCCCAAGGAAATAAAACCACTTAAAAGCCAGCTTTTTAATAGCCAAATTTATTTTTATATACCATTGTTTACCTCAAATTAGGTCTGCTTATTCTTGCCAAATAATCTGTGGGGGAGGGTATAAATATAAGTAAGAGTTACAACTGTACAGGTTGTACTCCTCCTCTAAAGTAAAACCCCTCTTGATGATGTATTGAAGATTGACCTAAATATCAAAAATGTGAGATTTGCTTCAGAACAACAAAATGAAAGCATTCATGTCCAAAGGGCATGATAGTTTTAAGCCCCTGGTTGTGTGTTATCAGATACACTGTACTGATGATTTAGACTAAATTGTTGTAGAGATTACTTAACACATAATTTTAAAAGAAAATAAAAACAATAGCCCACCCTGTCATTTTGAAGTTTGTAAATTTTTGGTGTCTATTTATTCTGACTAAGCCAGCCAGCCAAAAACCCCACATCTTGAGGATTTTTCCCTTTACAAAGCAGTTCAGTTAGAGCAAAAAAAAACCAAAAAAACCCTGTGCCTTTTCTCACTGTAAATGCCACTCATCGTGGCATTCAGCCTTCCTTTCACTGAGACAGCTTTGGCGGCAACACTAAAATCTTAATTGTCTTCCTGCTTATTATTGCTCTTATAATGAATTACACTTCCCATTTGCTCTGTCAAATTTTGGTATTAGTAAAGTTGTGCTGAGAGAAAAGGAGAATAAATGAGCTTGATGTGATGTTTCTGTGATGGAGTTACACAAGTTTTCAGAACAAAGAAGTGAGGAAATTCAGATGTATCTCTGTCTCTTAAAGGGACAG
The DNA here is from genome assembly GCA_013400055.1 of Nycticryphes semicollaris. Taxonomy (NCBI): domain Eukaryota; kingdom Metazoa; phylum Chordata; class Aves; order Charadriiformes; family Rostratulidae; genus Nycticryphes; species Nycticryphes semicollaris. Next base: position 148,018 of record VXBJ01003793.1, on the reverse strand, counting down.
TATTTTCAAATATCAATGAAGGGACAAAAAGCTTTTTGGTAGGTTATCATGTGTTTTAGCATCACCTCTGTTTTTACTTAATTATAAGAAGCAAAGGAGTTTTCCCAATGACTTTAGAAACAGCAATCCATCTAAAGGTGTCAGATTGTCAGTGAATTTCTGCCTATGCCAAATAGCCAATTTGATTATAGAGGAAACTTCCTAGAAATTAGTCAAGGAATAAATTCGGTTTATTGTACTTCATTCTGGTAAGCTGCTAATCAGTAAGTGGAAATCACAAAACATGAAGCTGCATAGAAACAGCAAGATCAGGCTGTATATGATACCATAAAGAAGCTGCCAAGTCTAGCTAAAGAGATTAATATAAATACATTTCCAGTGTTAATGAAAAATGGTGGCTGGAGCTTTTCATTTATGTATGCACAGCCTTTGCTTTGGTACAAAGTTAGAGGGTTTCTTTTGTCTTTCTCTTCTTGCAAGAATTGTTAAATCTAACGATACAGTATCTTTTCTGGGTGACCCTGCTGATCTGTAACCTCTACTTACCCATAATCATTCTTTGATCTTAATTTCTTTTTTGGTATAAGAGGATGTATTTCTCTTTAGTTTGCCAGAACATCACTGCTAATGGATTTCTGGTGTGCTAGAAATTTTACAATGGAACAGATATAATAATTTTCTGATGGCCTGCGAATATGTGACGTGTTGCCACTTGAATTAGGCAGCTATGCTGTACTCATGCTTTGCTCTTTCCTTTGCCTGTCTCCTTAGATGGACTGTTGGAATTGAAAAGAAGCAATTCATTACTTCTTGAATGTGTTTGTTTTCCGTATTTGGTGGTATTACTGGAATAATTTTGCAGCTGTGGGAATCTGAAAGACTAGGATCTGATACTAATGAATTTCTGCCATTTCCTTGATGACCAGGTTCTTGCATGTATTTTTATAGGTTTTGAGTTGTGAAGGTCATTTGAGTTCACCTTCTTTTCAGCCCTGCTCCATCTGGACAGCACAAACAAAGCACTTGGGGCCAAGCATACAGGTTTGCTGGCTGATGCTATTTCTGCCCCTCCTATCAAAGTCTAATTTAAGTTACCATAGTAAGGTCTTAACTGCACTTGAGTGTAGATTTTCAGATACAGAGTGTTGGATTTCACATGGTCAGTTGCTGTTTATCACTAATAATTCTTGTTTCTTTTATCCCACACCTCTATAGTGGTTTGTTTTATCGGTATAAGAATTGGAATGTGACCTGTGGGTTTACCCAAAGGACAAAAAATGAGCTTTTCTTTATGGAATTTCGAAGTTGAAAGGGACCTCTAGAGATCATCTCGTCCAACTCCCCTGCTAAAGCAGAATTGCCTAGAGCATGTTACTTAGGACTGCATCTAGGCAGGTCTTGAAAAATCTCCAGAGAAGAGGACTCCACAACCTCCCTGAGCAGCCTGTTCCAGCACTCTGTTACTCTGACCAGGAAGTTTTTTCTCATATTTGAAGGAAGCTTCCTATGTTCCAACTTGTGCCCGTAACCCCTTGTCCTGTCACTGGAAACCACTGAAAAGAGTACAGCTCCATCCACCTTCAACCCAACCTTCTGATACTTGTAAGCAATAATAAGGTCTCCCATCAGCCTTCTCTTCCCCAGGCTGAAGAGCCCCAGCTCTCTCAGCCTTTCCTCATGAAGGAGGTGCTCCAGTCCCTTAGTCATCTTTGTTGCCCTACGCTGGACTCTCTACAGTAGTTCCCTGTCTCTCTTGAACTGGGGAGCCCAGAACTGGATGCAGTATTCCAGTTGTGGAGTCACCAGCGTGGAGTAGAGGGGGAGAATGACCTCCCTCGACGTACTGGTCACACTCTTCCCTATGCACCCCAGGATTCCATTGGCCCTCTTGGCAACAAAGGCACATTGCTGCCTCATGGAAAGTGTGCTCTCCACCAAGACTCCCAGGTCCTTCACCTCAGACGTGTTTTGCAGGAGATCTACCCCTAACCTATATCGGTGCCCAGAATTTTTCCTCCCCAGGTGCAGGACCCTACACTTGCTCTTGTTGAACCTCATGAGGTTCTTGTCTGCCCAGCTGTCCAGGTCATGCTGGATGGCAGCACAGCCCTCTTGAGTGTTGGCCAGCCCTCCCAATGTGGTATCGTCAATGAACTTGCTGAGGATACACTGTCCCCTCATCCAGGCCATTGATGAATATGTTGAACAGGACTGGACCGAGTATTATGTTTCTAACAAATGATTGAACATTTTAGATTAAGGCCCTGTATTATATACCCCCAAAAGCTTGACAGCTAAAGCTACCTGTATCAGATTTGAAGGATGGCATACAGAAGAGGGCTGGTGGTAGGTATCTGATGATGTTGAGGTAGGGAAAGGTGTTATCTTTGTAGTCTTCTGCAGTATTGATGCCAATAAAAATACAGTGAGATAATAAATCTGCTTTACTAAAAGTACATCTTCTGGGTTTGGGGCTATGTTATTTCAGTGCTCAGGCACTTACTGTGATCTTCCCACTGATCTCATTTTCCTTAGGGGCTGAAGTATTCTCGTGCAGACCAAATACAAATCAGTGCTGAGATATGTTTTTCTGCTTTCCTACATGAGGTGTGTTGAACCACTTCAACAACCTTTTTCTCTTGCTTGGTAGTCTACATATACTTTGCCTAGGATTGTTGCTGGGGTGAGAAGAGACTGCTTGGAAGAAAAGGAGAGCAGGACTGAACTCCATGCCTTTTTCCTGTGGAAGGGTTGTCCCCACTGCCTAGCTTCCCTTCCCTGCAGAAGCAAATGTGCAGCTGGGCTGGAGAAGAGTGCATTAGACTTCAGAGAGTTGTGTAGGGCACAGCAGCGGTGTCCTGGAGACCCCCTTTGTCACACCCAGCGACTTTGGTATCGTGTATGGTGAGAATTACAACACTACCTGTAACAGTTGTGGGAACAGTGGGGAAGAAAGTTAAGAAATGTAACTTCAGTTTGTCTTTGGAATTGCTTGATGTTTTGCATTTTCTGAACTTGTTTCAAGAAATCATAATTCCTGTGCAGGTACATACTAGCATATAGTATGGAAAAACCTTATCTTTAATAATAAAGTTTCCAATAACCTGATGCAGGGCTGAATGCTGTGTGATAATTCATGTGCTTCAAAACCGGATTTCATTGAGGCACTGTTGCATTTCTGTGTAAGTGGCCTGTTAACATTTTAATGTAACTTTTTCTTTGCAAATGTACTCAGGCTCTTATTCCTGGATGGACTCACCATTGAAAGACAGTCTCGAGAGCTTGTTGTTAACTGTTTGAAAAGTTTTATTCTCCTCCTTCCTTAAAATCTCATATAAACAGTCACTAAACCATGGTTTTCATGTAAGCACAAACAAGGGAGAATATGTCACTGAATGCCTCCTTAAGTTGCAATGCAAGTTGAATTCGAGGGGTACCAAGCACTTGCTGCCTCTGACATGTTGGTCTTTGTACAGAAAATGATCTTCAATCAAAGCAAAAAAAGACAATAAAAATTTAGATAGTCTATTAATATGTATTTATCTTTGAATCATTGTGATAGCTGTCATGTTAGATCATGACCAATGCAGAGTCACAATCAGGGAATCAAACCAATACAGTTCTATTATGAACTAATTGTATAATTCACTTGGAATATGTAGAGGCTGTCAGACAATCTAAAGAAATGTGTTATCTGACTGTTATTTACAAATAGCACAATGAATAGTAACTTCCTCTGTGCTTTTTAAAAAATAAACCTATGTGTATACACACACAAAAGAATTGTCTAGACATTGTCTGGCTCTGCACACAATAGAGCAACATATCCAATGCAAATTCTGGACTTGGCCTCTCATGTACTTGAACACCTCCTACCAGCATTCTTTCAAATTTCCTGCTTTGCATTTCTGCCCCACCCTCCACCCTAAAATGAGCAGATTGAAAAAGAGGCGCTTTGGCACTTCAGAGGAGTGAGATCTTTACTACTTTTATTTCTTTTGCAGACATTCTAAAGGGTAGTTGCTTTTTTTGGAAGAAAATACTCTGCTTCTGATTTTATTTTGGTTTCAGTTCCTGCACCTTGATAATCATGCAGATAACTCTTGAGAGCAACTCATTTCTCACGAAATGAACATGAGAAAAACAAGGCAATTACTGCTTGGTCCCTATAAAGCCTTCCATAAAAATTTATTTGGCTTTAACTATATTGGTTTAGGACAATGACTGAGATTTTATTTATTTATTTTAATTCTCTCTGCATCTCATTCTGTCATGGAGAAATTTAAGCAGCGACATGCAGACAACATACTGGCAGACAACAGACAGCTTTACGGTGCCAGCAGGATAACAGAAATATTCAAGTTGACCTTCAATGAGGAAAAAAATGTGGACATTTTCAATGGTTTTGGTATATTAAAAGCAGCCCTAAAAGGTTTTCACAATTGTCTGCAGGTCACTGTAAATTACTGTGGAATGTAATTCCTTTACCTTGTGTTGCTGATAATGTGTGTTTCTTTCTAATCTCACTGGGGGAAGGAAGACAACCATGGTGCTACCTAACTGACAGTGTGGGACCCAGGGCAATGGCTGTGGAAAGAGCAAGTATTGAATTGCTCTCCATACTGTTGGCCAACTAGTCCTTCAATATTTCTGGGCAGAAATCTGCTTGTGAATTTGGACAGCTTAAAGATGTATTAATACTCTTGTGTTGTGTTAGCTTGTCACCTCAACAGAAAAAGAAGATACTAATGGAATTGCACATGGGCTATGGCAAACTAAGTTACACTACTTCACTTGGACAACTGCTGTCTTTCAGTTCTGCTTTATCCAAACCCGTTAGCTAGTTTCAATTATGCATTTCATATTTTCCCTATTTAGACTTGTGTATAGCATAAAATGTTATATGTCAAATTTTGCCCTTGGATAAACAGTAGTAGTTCTGGTTGACTTCAGTAGAAACTGCAGGCAAACATCCTAAAAAAAGAACTTGACCTTCGATCTGAAATCCCTTTTGCTGAATCCTGTATTCCAGAAATGTTTATCTCCCTGTTTTCAGTTACCAGCATTTGTTAATGAGTCTTTCAGTTGTCCTTGGAAAGCCAAACAGAAGGAGCTAAATACTATATGGGAATAAGAGGCCAGTGTTTGCCTGCCTTTGACATCGCACTCTCAGATCATGAGATCATCTGCCACCTGACCAAAGCATTTAAGGTTTTGTAAAGTGTGAGTGGGCAGTCAACATCCTATTGAGAGCAGAATGATCTTAAACTGCTATAAATATGCTTACAGGGATAGTGTGTTTTGTATAATTTTAAGCAGCGCTTTTTTGCTGCTGTTATTGTATTGTAACTATGTAGTCACTTATTCTCTGAGGTTTCTGAATGTGGCTAACAACCTCTGCTGTGGGTTATTGTTGATACTTGAGGGTAGAGGCAGAATAGCAGGATAGGAGAGGCACCTCTCAGCTGTCAGCAGCTGAGCAGCCAGAGGAGCACATCAGAAATCAAGGATCCTTTCTCCTCCTCTTTGACCATATAGCAATCAAAAATCTTCCAATTCACTACAAAGGAGCCATGAGAGAAAGGAATTTAAATTGCCAGTCAAAGAGTAGGTCAGACGAGGGAATAATCAATATACAGGGAAATCACTTGGAGGTGAAACACTGAATTTGCATTGAGTATTTACCAACAGATACCGTTAATAATTTTATGGTGTTGTAAATGCCTGCTTGCTGGTGAACTGGGAATGCTACTGTCCGTTAACTGAAGCTGCGGTAAGAAAAGTTTCTGTGTTTCCCAGTTTAATGGGAAGGAGAATTCCCAGCACCTGATGGAGGGCTTGGGTCAGATTTGCCACCCTAGCTGGGGTCCCAGAGTAGGTGACTGCAGAATTTGCCTTTCAGACACGATGGTGGTTTGGTATTTATAGCAAGTCAAAAGCTTTCCAAACCCCTGATGTTTAGAGCATAGTCCTTGGCTGTGGGCAACCTGATTTGAGGTTTCTTCTGCAAATCAGCTGAAATAGGGATTTTTTTTAAAAATGTCTGCCTTGTTTCCTTAGGCATCCATTAGTGTGTGACTGTTGATATTGGGTAGATGCTAAACTGAAATAGACAAAGGCTTCAGTAATCTGTAGCAACTGTTCAGGCTGAATGTCAGTCTGAAGAACAACAAAGGATTTGCTGGTATAGTGATTAAGAAAAGTTGCATCCACAGGTAAACACCTGTTGATGAATTGTTCTTTTTTCGCTTTTTTACTTTTCCTTACAGATACTTCAGATATACATTGAAATAATTCTTATTCAAACTGTGATCCTCTTCAGTAATTTGTAAATGGTTGTATTCCCAATTTGTATAACGAGTGTGTAAAGAGATTATTTTAATATCATACCAGGATTGGTTTTAGAGGTGTGTGTGAATGCCCCAGTTTGTACTTTTGTTGCCCCTTGGTGTAAATATCAGTGGGCTATTAAGGATTCTCTTGACACAATTAGTCTGTTAACAAATGTTTTTGAATAGTGATTGTTTTTCTGGTAAGGATCCATAGAGGCTCTCTCTCTTTAAGGCAAGATTGAGTGGTCCTCTCCAGTGCTCTTTGTATAAAGGTACTTTTCTCCCTCAATACAAATTTAATGTCTTCAGGGTTATTTTTTTTTTAAATTGCAAAATGTTTTTTAACATTTTTGTAAAAGGTTTTTAAAATTTTAAAAGCTTTTTAAAGACAAAAAAGATTTTAAGCATATTATTTAGATATAAAAAACCAGCATTAAGATAATGCTGACACCTCCAAAGTGTCAAGCTGAACATTCAGTAAGAAACCAGGAGAGTTTTAAACACTTCTGAAAAATGTCATCTTTGCTTTTCAGCCATTGCTCAGTTCTGAATGAACAGGATGTTATAATTTTCAGCTGATTCTTCTCTTGTCCTTTTAGAAGGTTTGGTTGCTAAAATATTACACAGCTTTTATCTGTTTCAGCATCAGTGTACCTGTGTTACAGAGGAGGCAGCTGATGCTACCATGTTGATATTGTCATCTTTTCATGCTGGTATTGCTAGATCTCAGGAAGCTTAGAAAATGGTTGCTTGCTTTTTCTGTCTTTGCTCTAACTGTGCAAGTATTTACCTGTCACTACTATTGCTTCTTCCATTGCACCCTTTCTATCCCTATATTGCTTCCATTGATTGAATTTTTCATTATTCAATTTTATTTATTTTATTTTATTTTATTTTTTGAGAAACAGAAAGGGAGAATATATACCCATGTTGCTCTCCTGGTATCATTCTGAGCTGGGCTGTTTGCTGTTAACCCAAACACTGTTTTCTGTTTGGCAACAGTCACATGCAATGCTTTAAACAGTATAGCTGGGAAAGCTTTCCATTTCAGTGTTATTCAGGTACGCTGTATTGGTGATAAATTTTTTTTCACCTCTGTGATGCTGAGTGTGATGGGTCTCTCGGATTAGGTGCTTTTCAGCTTGAGGGAGAATACTGATACAGGGAGGTGTGCTCTTTACTCAAATGCCCCTTTGAACTCTTCCAGTGTGAGTACCACAGTTGCTTGTCTTGATGTCAAGAGAAGTATGACATTGCTTTAGCAGTCTCACAAGTGTGGGTTCCCCCCACCCCACCCCCAATACTCCTTCTCCTTCTTCCCTAGGCACTTTGCCTTACTGTCTTTTTAGCTTGTGTGCTGCATTGTCTCTTCTTTTTGCCCGGGACATTTGTGTCCTGCAATTTCTTTACAGCACATTAATTTCAAATTGCATTTGCAGTTGGAAAGAACAAACTGTCTCCATGCTGGAGAGACAGGGAGTTGGGTAACCTAATGGACTTTTTGTCTTGCCCTGAACCTTTGCTGAAAGTTTTGATATGGTTTTTGTAATTTGTAGATCTGCCTCTTTTTCCTTTATTTTGAGTATGTTACTCCTTTTCCTGCTGTAAACTTACAGAGCCATTTCTGTCTTCTCTCAGTGACTTTCTTCTCTGCGTTTTTGTCCCATGTAAAGTCCTCTCTCTCTCACCAATTACCAGTGTGATTCATGAATTTGTTTTTAATTATTATGTTTGAGTATTTTTGTACATGTATTTACAGCATTGTCTTAGTGTGTTTTTTAGGACTGTTGTCTCTATTTTCTCTAAACCAGAATAATACTGTTTCTTAGCTCTTAGACCAATGCAGCTTTTAATGCTGTTTCTCGGTGTCTCCACTAAATGCAAAATTTAGTTTGCAGGTACCATGTGGTACCTGCTGCACTACAGGGTTATTGCACTCTGTCCAGATAGTAGTCCTGTACTCCTCTGCTAAAATATCGCAGATTATATTTCTGTATTCAAAAAGTAGAGATTTCAAGGTGACCATATAGGTGTATTTATATGCAAACTTCATGGCTTTTTTTTTTTTTTTTTTCTGTTCTCTTGTGTCGTTAGCCACTGCTAAGTTTAGAAACCCCATGGTGTTTTCACTTTATGCTCTTGCGCTGACTTCTGCTGCCTCCCACAACCTGGAAGTGCTTCTGTACCAAAGGGGTGTCTCTGTAACAAGGGTGTGACATATAGGAAATTGCCTGTCACTTCAGGGGGACAGTCTCCATGCTTGCAAACTAGGGTAAGGAAGAGATGCTCCAGTACTCTCCTGAATGCACAGACATCAAGCAATTATCTTAGCAGCTGCCCCAGTGGTTTAATATTCACCATCCTCTTTTGAATTGTCTCAGGGTCTTTGTCAGGAGCTTGATGTTGATGGTGGGGTTTCTTCTGCAGCAGTCTTTCAAATACCTATGGGATTAATTATACAGTGATTGCTTTGCTCTGTTATGCTTTTACTATATAGGATATTGCCCATGTTCAACCTATTATGCTATACCTGAGAGGACCATGTTGAATTTTGAGGTATGTGAACAACCTGCTATGTTTCAAAGAGGGTAATCCTCCTGCCCACCCCACTCTTCCTCCCTCCCCCCTTTTTCTTTTTCTCCTTTCTTCCCGAAGACGACAGACACCATTTAGTATAGTGTCTAAAACTAGTGTATAGCGAAAGACCAGAAAAAATGTTTTGGAATAAAATTAACATATGTATGCTTGAGTTAGTCTCTTTTGCAGAGTGAAACAGTCTTCTAGTTCTGATGTGTAAGTTTTTACATGAGGATTACACTTTTCTTGTTGTGCTCAGCACTCCTACTTTTATAAATAGTGGATTGTTAAGTACTTCCAGGCCTGTCATCTTCTGGACTTCAATTTACAGATGAAATAAAGAGTCAGGATCATTGCTGATTTTAGATTGGCCTCAGATACTTCTAATTCTTTTCTGATGCTCCGGGATGTTCATATTCTGGTCTCATATATCTCTTTTGTCTCAAATGCCTGAGGAAGGCTTGATGCTTGCCCCAAACAGTTGTGTGTGTGCTGTACGTTTAGTGTGCGTAGAGCTTCCTACGTGTTTTGAGTTGCTTTGGTAGCCCCTGTGCCCTGCATGTCTAGCGGTTGTCTGCAGTTGAAGGAAGAGTCAAAGTGATCCAGCAGCCAGAAATACTCTCAGGGCTGGGCAGTCCCCTGCTCTACCACAAGCTTCACTTAACAGTCATGACCAAATCACTTTGTCCCTACTGTAACTCAGCTTCTGTCTTTGTAGCACAAGAGTGTAAAGTGCTCACCTAATACATGAACTCACATCATGGAGGCTGAACACAGAACTTCCAAACCCCAAGACGCTACCTTTCTATATCCCAGGACCTATAGTGGTAGGTAGGACCTATAGCAGTTGCGGTCTGAATGGTGCGCAAAGACTTGCAATAGTATTATGCACCGTCAGGAATGAGCCATCCTCAGTTACTTTGATGGTGAAGATGGGTGGACATCTGTCAAAGACAGCTACTAAATGGAAACAAAAATGGGAGAAGGCTATGATATCTTGCATGCTGAAACAATCCGTGAGAGAAGTGCCGTGGCTTTTCCCATTTTCCCTTGGCAGGTTAGAGCTATTTTTAAACTCAGTATCTTTTAAATAATGCATAAGTTAGCGATAGAGACTTACAGTACTGGAAAGCACGAATGAGCTTAAAAAAAATCCCAGGAAATCCTACCCAGACTGCTTCCAGGAGAGGCTCTGGGAGGAACAGCGCATGTTTGTCTGTTCAGTTTCCAGATGTCTTCTGGGAAATTCCTTTTTTAGAGCAAATCTCCTGCCATTGAAGTAAGATTTTTTTTTGTTGTTGTTGTTTACAAAGTACCTTCCCAATCAAAACAATGGAATAAACACTATGTTGGGAGAGATATATCACTTTGCACACTGTTGTTTTGACACGTCACAGCCCAATCTGGCTGTGCTAGTACTTTAGCACCTTTACACATCAGGAGGAGCGTCAGGAAAACCTGTCTCCGTGGGTGGTAGTAATAGTGTGCATGAATGGTTCAGCTGAGCTGTGCAACTGCAAATAATCTCATTTTCAAGCAGCGCCAGGTCTGTGGTCTGTGTGCTCTGTGGCTATCCCACGCACAGGCAGCCAAGCCACCACAGCTAATGTATGCATGTGAGCCTGTAAGACCTGAAGCACTAAAATGCTGCCCCATGAAAGATGGTTAGTAGGTGTGGTCACATCTGAATGGCTTTTGCAAGCCTGTTTCCGGTGACCACACTTTGTCTCTGTAGCCTGGTGTATGTCCATGTAGAAGGATCAAGGGAAAGTGGTGGCTGATAGCTCTGAGGGGAAAAAAAACCAAAACAAAGTTGTGGGGATTGAGCCGCTGGACAGATTAATTATCCAGGCAGTTTACAAATTTGTAACCTCTGTGGTGATGAGCACATTGTGAGCCACAGAAGCCTGCGCTCTGCATGTGAAACTTCACAACTGATCCCAGTTTCTCTCATGTGTTAACCCCAAAGTGTTGGGCCTGAGGTGAAGGACGGCAGCCTCTCCACCCCGCCCAGCCAGGAGACAAGCCATGAGTTTAGAGACTGTGCAGGACTGTGAAATTAAGAATGTACCCTGGGATTTGAGTCTGATGCATTTTTTTGTCATCCACATCGAGTTTTGCTAATGGGATCTCTAACTGAAGGAAAGGCAGAAAGTCTGTTTTCTGTAATCTTCATTTGCCTTTATTTCCTAAAAAGTGCACTCTAACAATCTTGAGGGGAAAAGAGAGAGAAGCGCAGAATATTTAGGGATCCAGTATCAGTCATGGAATTTTACTCCCTTTCACTTCTGTCAAATGCTTTTTATATCCTCGTGTAGACAGTAATAAATATTCATGTGGGCGGGAAGACAGCACTTTTTTTTTCTTTTTTTTTCAAGTACACTTGGAAATAATTTGCACTGGTGGTCTGAAAAATTACAGTTCTGTACTGGTTTTCAGACACATTTTAATACTGTGTGAGATATTTTGGGTGAAATGAATAGCTAACTGGAACTGTTTAATTGTAAGAATTCTCTTCTGTCTCTTTCTTTAAATTTCAAAGAATCTGTAATATAGAAGATTTTGCTATTGGTTGTCTCTGGAAGAGAAGAGATACTAATGAATGTCTTATTCTTAAGACATTAATGTCTTTAATATTAAAGGAACAAAAGGTGTAGTAGTATGTTAGTGTGGTCCAGTAGTTGATGTAAGAGAGAAAAATAATTATCAATCTGATACCAACAAAGGAAATGCTTTTAAGAATATTTGTAATCCCTTTTTGTGTTGAACTTTTGACTGGGTTTTGGGGTTGTTGATTGATAGTGGTGAAATTTTGTACCATCTGTTTAATTTAGAAATTGATATGTGTAGTACAGGTGTTTTTTCAGGATACTGCTCATGTTTTAGCGTCAAGCGGAGAACTGTAAGTGTTTTAGGATGAATCTCGGTGGAGAGTTGGAGAACATATTCTTTGGTTTACATATTAACAGTATGGCATAAGGGCTTTAGTTAAAAAGCCATCTTTCAATTGTACTGGTTTTCAGACACGTTGTGAAGAAGGGATCAATTTGACTTCATCATGCAAAATACTTAGTACTGTTTTTGTAGTATATGCATCTTCTTTCAGTATTTACCCCTGTATGCTACTGTGTGTGCTTTGGCACTTCGTTCGTTGTAGATGGGTCTTGCCTTTTACAGTCTCACAGGGTGCTCACATGTCTCTTTGCTCATGTTGCAGACCTAAGGACATAAAAAGCGGTGTGTGCTTCTCACCGCCTCTCATCCAGCTTTGGTGGAAGACCATATTTTACAATGCCCATATGGTCTGCAGCTGTTCCCATAACATTTACTTTGCCTCCCCCTCACCTGCCCTTTTTCTTCTCATGATGGAGTCTTTCTGAGAGTTGTACTGTCCTTTTCTCTGCCTTCAAGGTTGTTGTTTCAGGTGAAGTGACAAACAACATTCTTCTGTCCTCTGCCCTATTCAGAAGTGACATGTCTCTTTGGCTTTTCTAGGTTACCTGATTTCAAGTGGAGGACTAAAAGTTGTTTAGATGAACTACATATCCAAGTCATACGTTATTTGTCATATTTTATTCATTTTCAGACACAGAAAGATGTTTTAGACAAAACTCCTAAATTTACCTTGAGGAGAAGTCCTTGTCCTCGGTGTTTAGTCCTACAGCACAGGACTGTGCTGAAATGCTAGAAAAGCGGGTATACCTTCGTGCTCGGAGAGCTCTTTGTTTGTGAGGCTGATACCCAAGAAAGAAAACTATCCCTAAAGTTTTTGGAAAGGCTTTCTTCACTTTCTCCTCACTTCCAAGGCTCAGAGATCTTGCGGCCTCATTGCAGCCGTGTCCATTTTCAGGAATCCTCTCTCTCAGGGCATGGTATATGGAACAAAACTATTTTTCTGAGCAGACAACCCTGTGGATGATCACATGCCTGTGCTTGAGCCTGTGCCCCGACCTTACTTACTCTGCTAGGAGAGACTTGATGTGGCTCACACCTACAGCTTCTGCCTTCTTTGGTGATGTTGCTCTGTAAAGACTGTGAGCTAGGAGGATTTCTTTTACACACCCTTTCTGTATATATGTAGACCATATTGCACAGCCATTCCTTTTTTGGTTATGACACATGGTTAAAGAAGTTAGTTATTCTAATTTAGATTAAAATAAGACCTATTGTTAAAATATTTCTTTTTTTTTTTTTTTTTTTTCAAATGGGAAAGCCTTCTGGTCCTTGAAGATCTCAGAGACAGAAATCCATCTCAGTGTCCTGGCCAGCTCTGGTCATGTCATGGTAGAAGTCTTCTACCAAGCAGACAAATGTTTGTAAGTTTCCATTGAAATTCTGTCAAATTAGTTTTTAGAGTTGTATGAACTTTTGTGAACTTCTAAAATAGGCTTCCTGTGTTCTTATCAAACTAAAATAAATAATTGCTGTCATGATAAGATTGTTTTCTATTAGAAAATTAATGTGTATATTTGCCAAAATCTTACCGAATTTATCAATTTTTTTGGACAAAACCAACAACAATAAAGACATGGGATTTTTTTTGGCAGTAGTTTCTTTTTTTTCTTGATGGATGAGAAGCAGTAACAGTGGGAGGAAAGGAAAACAAAAACATTCTTTAAAAATATTGCAAAAGGTTTTGAAGACTTGACTTAAATAAACCAATATAATTTACAACTTTTAAAATATTTCCTCAATTTTTGATTTAACAAACTAGTTTACATTTGTGCTTGTTATTCTTTTGGTTGTATTCTTTTTCTGCAAGCTTTCTTTTTTTCTTCCTGGATGAAATATTGCATTCTGTATTATTCATTATATGTTGTGTTGCTGTTACGTAGTCACTGACTTTTCTTCTGTCATAACTAGGGTTCTTTACTACACAGCTCTGAAAAAGTTGAATTTGAGACAAGAGTGTTACTGTGCTTTTGGGAATGCTATTTTGCAAGTCTGGGATAGTAACTCATTACTTTTTCCATGTCCATTTTTAAACCCATATCAATATACTGCTAAAATACGTATTTGTATCCTGAGTAAATTGCAGGGGCTCAAGTGGCCAAGTAGCAAAGAATAATTGCTTGTTTTTGAATTGTTTTCCAATGCTTTACAAGTTGCTTATTCAGGAAAGATGAATAAGTTCCTATTTTGTTGTGTTTCTCTTATTTGAGTGTCTTTGAAGATTAAAAAAGGAATCGCCTGAGGGAGAAAATCCATTTGGAAAAAAAAAGTTAATACACTCTTTCTCCTTAGATTAAGGGGTCTGGTATTTGTGTGTTGAATTACCACTAGTGAACGGAATCTGTCCGGATAAAACTGTAAAGCATCCGTGCTATTTATGGTCCATTCATGGCATGACAAATATGGTAACAAAGTACAATTTTCCAAGCTTTCCCTACATGGTACTTTCTGTGTTTTAAAATACACTGGGAAATGAAATTAAAGGATTTCATGGGTACAAAATTATGATACTGGATAGAACTGTATCAACGTATTGTGGGCAAAAGCCTTTAAATATTGGGACTCTGCTTAGACAGGGGGGAATAGAGAATGATGATCAGGAGGCTTCATTCGGCTTCAGGGCATACTTGGGTTAGGGTGGTGGTGGGAGGAGCTGGGAGCAGGGTGATCCCAGGATGCCTTATGGATTACCCTTGGCTTCTGTCTTTTGTAATTTTAGTTTATTTGCAGTGTTACATCTCTTATTACCTTTCTCAGGTGATGTCACAATAGTATAAATTATAGTTATTTCACCATTGTTTCTATTCAGTGCAAAGTCGGGGTTCTGCTTTGCTGCTGAAGGAGCAATTCCCATGCCCCATTGCACACCAATGCTTTTGTGTAGCAAATCTAAGTCTACATTTTCTGAATAAGTGTCACCTTCCATTTAATTTTCTGTGAATGAAACTAAAGCACTTACGTGAATTCAGGCGTGCATACACATCTATGCTTTATAGACCCATTTTTGTAATCTGAAATTAAGCTGGTGTCAGTGGTGTCTCATTTCAGAGGGCTTAGTTCTTCCAGGGGCTCAGTGCCCTTGACTCTCACTCATTTAAGTAGGAATTGGGCACCTTCACTTTTGTGCATGCTCAGCTTGCAAGGACTGAAGTACAAACTTTATTTCTCAGAACAATGCCATCATCCTGTGTGTATAGAAGCTTTAGCACCTTGCAATATTTGGAATAGCACATCTTCAGCTCCTGCTTTTTGGTTAACTCGTTCTAGGTTGAAAACATTTCCTCTCTTCACCTTGTCCTTAATGTGTGCTTCCTGCTGACATTATATATAAATTGTGCAAATGCATTATTTAACTCTAAAGAGCATTTTAGGCTGCAAGCTGTTAAAAAGTGAAATAGTGTATGAAATGATGCTCTAGTTAAGGGAGAACACATCCACTCTATTTTTAATTTATTTAAATAAATGTTACTTTTATAGTGTTTGTGTGTGTGTGTATGTATATACGGATTAAGTCTTTGTAGAGAATGTATTGTTGCATTTCAGGAGTTTGCTAGTGCTTCTGATGTTAAATTGAGTTCCATTTGAGGAGATTTTAAACTCAGAATATTTCAATACAAAATACAAACCCCTATATATTTAGAGAGTTTCTATATCATTCCGCAATAAAAAGTTGTAGGGTGTATGGTTCCAACATAAAATGAGCTTTGCAAATGCTGGAATTCTGTGAGAAATTTGTCTATGCCCCAGAGATTGTGCACCTCAATAAAGAGAAAGATAGTTTATTTAGAAAATAGTTCTACTCCATCAAATCTTGTTTCCCTTTAAAATATTTCATAAGAAAATGTAAGGTCAGTAGATTTTAATGGTGCCAGGCATTGTAATATAGAATAGCAGGTGTTAGCTCTGCTATTGTAACCCAGAATTACACAGTTGTTGTCGAAAGCCTGAACTCTGTGTAAGATGACAATACAGATGTTGGAACAAGGAATTCACCTCTTTTGCAGTGCATCACCCATTGGTTTTAACCATGGATTTCCCACGAAGTAAGTTTCCATGAAACTTGGTGTATCTCTGGAGTTCCCGTCCACATTTTTATTCTCTTGTTTTGGACATTTTACATACTTTTGGCCATAAATTACAGTCATATATGCTTGAGCCATAGTCTGTTTTTTTCAATAGAAATAGTGCTGTGTATTAATACTCTGTGCTTTGTTAACACATATAACGAATATACAACCGCTCAAAATATCTCATGTGTAGGTTTTTGAGAGAAAATTTCAATTTGGGAACAAAGAGTGAAGAGAGCTGATAATAGGTCTGAGAGACTTAAGGCGAAGCCTGTTATTTCTCAGATAAAATGACATTTTTCAGTTAGTCATGTCTGTGCATCCTTTGATCTAGTGAATCCCTTGTATGGCACAGAGTGGAAATTATGGAACTGATGCCAACCCAAGAATAGTCTGAAGATTATTAGGATCTGCATCTTACTATAGATACTCCAGTTATACTCCTTGATCTGAATCAAGCAAATCAGAGCTTTGAATGCAATTGTACAGGGTTGTGCAGGTCTTTGGCTATGTGGAGATGTGTTTTGAGAAAAAGGTTTTGTTTAAAACAGCACACTTATTAGAGTTTCACTTTGGTNTTTTTGTTTTGTTTTTTTTTTGTGAAAAGCCATTTGTTGGATATTCCTGACCAGCACTAATTACAAATATGTTTTCAGGGTACCTGATATCTTGCTATATGTTCTTACACTATAATCGCTATGGAGCATAGACATTTCCACCTCCACACAACACTGGTCTGTAAGCAAAACAGATGTAAACGGAAAATACATTTATTCCTCTTAAGGCTTTCCTTAAAATTAGGCACCTTACCTCTTAATTGCTTTTTCTGTAAGGGTGTATATATTTCTGATTATGGGAATCAGTGTTTGGAATTACGTCACCTCTTCCTTAACTCTCTATGCAGAATCAATTAGCTTATAAGAAAATGTGCATTCATGTAAATCTTTGATTTAAGAAACAGCTATTATTTTAATACTCATCTCCAAATATTAAAATAGAGTGCTGCAGATTTCAGTCATACCGGCTGTATTTAGCATTGTGCTGAAACTATTTCTGTAAAAAAAAACCAAACCCATAACTGGATTGATTAATTGGTAGTATCACTGTAAATAGGTCTGTCTCTATTTTTGTGAGGAAGGAGAAAAAAAGTCTGGGTTGGAGAGAGAGAATGCTATATTAAAAAAATAGCATATACATAACACCCTGTAAGTCTTCTAACTTAAAACCCATTAGCATCCTTGAAGGGTGGTTGGCTTTAATTTATAGTTTAGCTCAGCATTAAATTTTATGATATTGTCTGGAGCTTTTGGAAGGCTTTTTCTTGTTCTACAAGCCACCTTAACCTCCGTGATGACTGCTCATCAAATGCACTGCACTGAAGAACTGGAGTCTTAAATCAAGTTTTTATTATAAGTAATACATGACATGGTAGAAGGATTATTTTTAGAAGCATAAATAATTTAAAGTTTTGAGCAGATTCTAGAAATACATGGTAGGGAGAGTAATAAGGGTATCCTTATATGTTTTTGTACCAAAGAGGAGAATGCAATCTTGAATGTGTGCTTGTCAGTGTGAGCTGTAGGTATAAACAGTAGTGCCAGTTATCTAAATTAATGTTTTCAAACCCACACACGATGTTGCTTAAGAACTGGTGAGCACTGTTGTAAGTCAGAGGCTCTTGAACCCTGTACTAAGGTGCGGGTTGATATTCCCTGGGTGCATTTCACCACCTGATTTTCAGCATGTTGAACAGTGTCACTAAATTAGGAAGCTGACCTCCCAGGATCTCTGTGGCTGGCAGAGAGAGTATGGGCTCCTGCAGAGAGGGGTCAAGGCAGGAAGCTGGCAGGAGAGCCATGTCTTGCCTTTGTGAACAACGGCTCACTCTGCTGATTGTGCGGAGGGGGACCCCATAGGGACCAGCCTCCCCATTAGGTGTACCATTTCCCTATAGCTCAGCAGAGTGTAGGAGGTAGGTGATATCCTTGTCTTTTTAAAATATCCTTTTGTATCTTTGCTCAGCTGCAGAGATTTCTCTAGGATACCAGGGTAGCTCAGGATGAGGACAAGAGAAGAGTTGGAGCAGTTTTCTTGTTAAAACAGTGTCAGCACATCACTGAAATGCCAAGCGAAGATGACAGGAGATTTGAAAGTAGGTTTCTTGTATAATTACTTGGTCAAATTAAGTGAACAGAAATTTTCATTAGAGGCATCTCTATGCTAGATGCAGACCACAGCTAGAGCAATCTGCATGTGACTGTGTCCATGGCTGATGGGATGCTTGGTGTGCTCCCAGCTGCAGACCCTGTTAGCTGGCTGTGTTTTGCATCTCAGTTCTGGATGCATAAGTGGACCCTTGGGTGGGCAGAAGGACAGGAGTGCAAGAGGGATGGTGGCACTTGGAAGCGATGACGAATGTTCAATTTTTGTCCCTTTGCCTAGCAACAGTGGCACTTTGGATATCAGAGGCCTTCTGATCAAGTGCTGTATAGAAGGAGCTGTTCAGAATAACTGAGTCAAAGGCTCTGAAAGGGATTAAAGAGCACACCGTATAACATAAGGAAGTTCTTCTGTACTTTCAAGGCTTTTTACCATATTGCCATATAGCATTTAAAAGGGTCTGCAGCTGTTCTGCATCTTTAGACCTTTTTTCTTTTTTTTTCTTTTTTCTTTTTTTTATGAATAATCTGGCAGAGCAAGTGAACCTCGCCCAGACTGCTTTCAAGTCTGGCTGTGAAAACAAAAGTCTAGAAAAATCATTTTTCATCTTTCTGCCTGACAAGAGTCTTGCAAACGGCTGCCGATTACTCTTAATGCTTGTTAAAGTCTCTAGTTTGTCATTATGGCATCTTGAGTAGCAGAGTCTTCCCTTGGATATAGGGAAGAACTCTGTGTGTAGGGGTGCAGCTTCCTTCATAGGACAGTAGATTAAATATCCTGGCTGTTTGAAAAGAAGATTTTTCCTTCCTTTGCCAGCAGGATGATTTAATTCCTCTATTGAATTTGTGCCCTTGTGCCACAAAATGTTTTAAAATGCTTATTTGAAAAAACAAATTATTATATATCATGTCAAATATTATTTACTGATTTCAATATTTGTATTAAGAAATGTTAATATTGATGCAAGAAGTAGCAGCAATAATTCGATTATATTTAAACTGGAATAAAAAGTAGAATCTGAGATTGTGATTTCAGAGCTGCTTTTGATTTGTCTTAGTCTTACTTTCTTGGGGTAGAGAGCTATATTCAGACTTCATTAAAATGTAGGGAAAATAAATGTGTGGTCATATGAGCCAGTAAACGTTTAGGTAAGCGTCTCTCATCCTAGTTGTAGAACATAATTATAAACTGTTAGTTTTTTTCCCTGAAAAATAAAAGCAGTATCTGTTTATCATTATCTGCCACATTTACAGTGATTTTTCATAAAATTCCCCATATGGTCACTTGGATAGAGGAGGTCAGACTGAATTGCAAAGGTTGAAAAGGATGGGCCAAAAAATCCATAGCATAGTAACTGTAGATGGACAGTAACACCACAAAATGCCTGCTGGCAGTTAGAGCTGGGTGTACTTCACGTGCACAAGGCACGTCCAGTGTCAGGACATGGCCTCATCAGCCTGAGCTTTGATACTACCACTGGTGCTTTACAGATTTTCCTTGCAGCTTTAGTTGTGTTCTCTTTCCTTTTTTTTTTTTTTTTTATGCTAGTAATTGCAACCATGTGTGTAATAGAAATCTAGTGTAACTAAGCAAGAAAACCTTCAACCGGCTTAAACCTTTTCCTATCAAGAAATGAATCCACTCCAGTAATTCAAACGCATGCTGTTTGTAAGCCAGAGCTGTTAGATTTCATCTCTGCTAGAAGTGGAGGCCCTGTGCAGGGCTGCGGAGTTGCTCTGCAGCTCGGTGTCTCTGGTAGGGTGCAGGACAGTTACTATTGTGTCCTGCAGGCAAATTAGCTATTAAGGAATAAAGGGACAATAAGTGAATTTTTAAGTCAGATGGCATTAGGGATCTAGGAGAGAAGTCCTGGAGAGGACTCAACTTATTTGTAATTTCCCAATTTCTTTTTGGAGAAGGTCATGACTAGTTAGTATGAGTACAAACAGTAAGAAATTACTTTCTCCTTTCTTCCCTTCGTGTTAGAAAGAGCAAGAACAGAAAAGCACAGGAAGAATACTTAAAAAGAGTGAGAAGCAGGCAAGAACCAGCTATGGTTTTCTTGATCATTTTTTCCTTCTTCTAAGTAGACACTGTGGAAACTGCTGCCGTATCTAAGAGAAGCTGCCTAACTCTGATTGATTAGTCCATTTGGCTAACTTAGCAAATACAGCCATTAAATTTACTATCCATATAAAAAGAAATTCAGCAATTCTTTTGCGAGGAAGGAGGGGATGAAAGTTTAAGAGCTGTGGCTATTAAAGCAGCTAGATTCATGGAGTATGGAGATGACTAATCCCCCTTGAAGTACAAGGGAAGATCACGTATGAGCAGAGAAGAAGGTGTTTGGGTAGATGTGAGGATAGAGGAGAATTAAAATGCCCTAGCTAGCCAGCAGATTTTTGTATCTAAGTGGCTTTTTTTGAGTTTATCTTGCTGTATTTTTTAGTTCGTTCATGGCTGATACTGAAAAAGTTTTATGACCATAATGTGATGCGAGGTGATACTAATTTTCCCTTGAACTCTTACTAACTGGCAGATAGAAACATCCCTTCTGTTCCTTCTCATCTAGTTTTCCACTTTCTTGGTCCTTGTTTCGTGATAATAATCAACCTGCCTTCTCTTCCCTGGCATGCAATATGGGCTGTTATAAAAAATCACTTCCCCTAGTCACTGCTTCCATAGCTATTAGCCCTGCTAATAGAAGGAGTCTTTCAGGACTTTTCTAAAAGCAACATGCTGGTAGTTTCCCATCTTTTTCAATAATTTCCTGTATGAATCGGATTCCCTCCTTTTTCCCTTCTGCTTTTTCACATTCAAGATTTTCTTTATAATTAATACCAAAACTACTACTTAAACTGACAAGATGGCTTTTAGGATAGATTGGCAGGCAAGGTATGGTTTTCCTATTTCATCTCTACTGTACAAAAGCATTGCATGATTTGTGTGGAAATGCATATTATTTTAAAGCTTTAATGCATTATTTTAATGCTCTGTGTTTTATGTTGCTTAAATAATTTTAATTCTATTTCACAAGTGTTTCACTATAGCTTTTTTTTTTAAAGTAATGTTTTTTTATTGAAGTTACTCAGTTATGTGCCTCGCTGTTACTGAGACTCCTACAGGAATCACCTCCAAAGTGAGTTCAAGAGAGAAGCATGCCTTTTGGCATAGGTTTCTAAGACTGTGTATAATTATTAGGTTCCAGCATAGTTTGTAACAGCACCGATTGCATTATTGGATCTGTAAGAGTGTTGTGGTTTTTTATGGTATTTTCTGTGCAGTGAGTCATAATAATAATAAAACATAACATGGCATCATTTGTAGGTTTTTTTACTGATAAAATATTCCTGGACATATCCTGCCTGCTGTATTACTTAGGCTTTAAAAATGTCCCTAAATTTCAGACCTGTCATCTGTTTGTAAGATCTGCGCTTGGTCCTCTGGAGCTGTGCAGGCTGGTGACTCCATAATGGTTCCCTTCCAGCCAGGCTCATTTTGGGATCTGAGGCACCTGTGACAGACCTTGAGAGGCAGGGCAATGCCAACTGCTCCCCAGCCATTTCCAGCCCTTTTGTCCTGAAAGTAGGGACTGAGCAGGAGGACAAAATAGATGGACCTGAATAGGAATTGCCCTCTTAGCTTACTTTGAAAGTAAACACAAATTGAACAACCTCAGTATGTGGGTGGTAGGTGGGAGAAAAGCAGCTGGCTGACCATTAGCAACCCTGGAGTTGGATGCTGAGGGACTCTGCATAACCCCCAGGAGAAATAGGGCCCTGCCAGAGTGCAGGCAAAGCAGCCTGTATCAGGTCAGAGGGGCACTTGGCCAACTGTCCGGTCCCAGTGGCCCAAGGCAGATGCTGAAGGAGGAGCAGAAGAGCAGAACAAGTGTGTATGAGGCTTCCCCAGCGTCCTTTTTCAGGACTTCAAGTCTTTCCAAGTCAGGTACAATTTCTGTGCGTTTGGCAGCCCTCAGTTATGTCTGTTAACTTGGCCATTCCTAGCTTGAACCAGTACCTACCTCCATCATCCATGCTTTCCTGTGGTAAGAGGTTCTGCATTGTAACCAGGGGCTGTGCCGGAAAAGGTCTCTTTTTCTTAGTTTTGAGCCTACTGACCTCTTCCGTTCCCTCCTAGTTCTTGTATTGTACAAGGCAGAGAACGATCAATCTCCTTGTTTTCTCATACCAGACACAATTCTCAGATTTTTGAGAACATAACATACAATATTCCAGAACGTAGCAGTATTAACAGCAGTACTTTTTAAGAAGCAATAATTTTGTCAGCAAAAACTTTTTGCATAAGAAGACCCTGTGCTTCTTGTCATCCCTCCAACTACAACTGTAAACTCCATTCGAATTAAGGAATTCTGTTTGATCTCTGTCTTTTTTACTATATACTTTAGTATTTTACATTTTATCATCTCTTGTATCTCCCTTGACACAAACCCCTTTGTGGTCATCAGATAAGGAGGACAATCTTAGTTTAACTGAGTACCGCAGAAACAGCTGTGAGTAAAAGTAGAGCCCTAAGTTATAGAAGTGGATTTAGTAAACCCATGGAAGCATAGACTTTTGCTGGAAAGAAAGCGTAGTGAACACTGAGGAACTATATATCTAACTTCAGCAAACTAAACTAAATAGATTATAAGAGAGCATCTGTCTAAATTTCTAAATCTGGAAAAGGCATGCAGACCTTATAGAAGCCTTTGAGCTTCCCCCACAGGGATGAGTATCCTAAATATTTAATATTCACTTCTAAGAGGAATTAGAGGATTGTAATCTATAACTCAAACAAGAGCATCTCTTTCAGGTGTTCCTAAATAATGGGTCCCCTGCAGGCTGCTGTACAAAGCATCAGGATGGGTATACGAGTCTGACTAGAATTAAGGGAGTCCTAGAGGGTGAATCTGGGGGTAGCTGGTCATGCTGCTTGCCCTTTCTTCCTCCCCTATTTGCAGCTGCTGAGGTATTTTCACACCCTTGCATCTGCTCTGGGCCTCATTGTATGTTTTCATAAGGGACTTCCATTACTGAATGCAGCACAAACATGGGTTTGTTGAACCCTCCCAAGTGTATTTGGATGTGTGCCAGTGCTGACACCAAGATTACTTTGATAAGTGTTAGTTCTGACACCAGGAGTATTTTGATGAGTGCTTGTGCTGACACAAGGTAGACTTAACTCTTCCTGCTGAGGGGATACTGAGACCTCCTGCTTTCAGCAGCAACTGTCTATGAATTGACTGTGGCTGAGGGGACCTCACCTCCATGGACAGTTGTTCCATGGATGCCCCCATTCACAAATTGGTTAGCATCCCTCTTTTTGTTGCCTCTGTTGCTTGCACTTAGATGCTAAGTGTTTTTTTAAAGTCTAGTTTCCATTTACCCATTGGCAGTCTGTAGAACACTTGAGGTTCTGCTACCATTTTCTATAGCCTAATTAGCTACCTTTACAGCTGCCTTTACATGTTGGTGTATAAATGCTGGTGCATTCAGATCCCTGCACAACAATTTTTTGCTAGGCTTCAGGAGCTTTCCATTCACTAATTATCTCAGAACCCTCTCCTGAGAAAAGGAGAAAAGCTGTCCAGTACCTGTTTTGCAGCAGTTGAAAAAGGTCTCCTTTGGACAGTGGTATTTAATTTTACCTCAGTTTGATTGGAAATACATCTTCTTTAAAGTACTTAGTTGTATCTTTCAGGATGATACCCTATTGATCTGGCAAGCAAAACATATTGTCAGAAACAAGTCCTCTAAAACAACATAATAGAAATTTCCTCCAGCCCTTAAGTGCATGAATTTGCTGTTTGTACAATTGAATTTTATCCTATTTCTAATATCCAGTTCTGAAGATCATCCACCTCTTTCCTGTGGGAGTTTTTTCAGTCGTCTTCTTTCTTCCCCATGCTTTCCAACTTAGCATTATCAGCATATTTCATTAGCGTGCTCCTGAGTATTGTGCCTGGATTCTTAATGTTGATATCAAGCTGGTAGTTTGTAGGGGTGGTATGGAAGGACCCATACGACCAACCCTGTCCTGCTTGGGGCTTGCTCTGGGCAATCACTAGTGCCTACTGAGCAAAAAAGTCCCTGTCTCTGCTGCCTCTTTGGTCAGGGCAAAGCTCCGGAAAGCCAAGTGCTTGCTGCCCTGGGTGCCACTCTGCTGTCCTTGCCTTCCTGCAGCAGGTCAGTTCACCTCTAGCCTGGGTGTTTTGATGTTTGAAGGAGAAACATATAAATTGGCCTCCTGTCCCATCAGTCAGCATGCCTGTTATTGTGTTTTCTTTGCTGATTCTTCGTCTTTTCCAGTTTAATTGCCTCTCGGGTAGGATGATATTAAATCTTCATACAGATGTAATATCAGTAAAATTTTTCAATCATTGAAAATGTTTAGTGAAATTTCTGATGTAGATGGTTTGCTTGCCTAGAAAATAACCCCTGAGGGAGATGTATGCTGTGAAGTCTTTCTAAAGGCAGCATGCATTTAACTTACATGTTTGACTCAGGTCTGATTGGTTTTTTTCTCTTCAGTGTTTCTTCCAAAGCCTTGTATACTTTTGAGGCAGAATTTGCTGTTACCCAGAGTGTTTTCCTCTGATGCTGCTCAGGCTGCCAGGTGGAGGGGGAATGGGTTCAGTGGAGGTTGGCCCTGGTGCCCAAGGGCAGCATGGCACCCGTGGCATGCCATAGTGCCTACACTGGGTGGAACTGGCCATCAGCCTATGGTGGTGCAGCTCCTGCAGCTGACAGCTTTGCCTACCATTATGGTTTGAGAAAGACACAACAATTTCTTGTCATTTAAACAATTACTGTACTACCTGATCACCCCTCCATACCCAGGAAGGGGAAAAACAAGGAAACCCAAAGGTTGGAATATTAACCCATTTAATAGAATAAGACTAAATAGTTAACATTAATAATACTAAAGAGCCAATATGGATTCTGATACCAATATAAAATGTATAAGGATTGTGCTCAACAAATTTTATCAGTAAGAAACTGTGCACTCCCAGCAGTGGACAGAAAATGTCAGATGCTGTGAGCACTAGAGCTTTGCAAGGAAGGGAAGGCCTCAGGAGTTGGGCACAGCCATCAAGGAAGAGAGAGAACTCCTCCAAAAACTTTGTAATTTATAATGAATATGATGTTCATGGTATAAAATAACCCTGTTGGCCAGGCAGGTCAAGTGCATGGGTCTTGGTCCTCCTTGTCCCTGCACCTGGCTAGCTCAGAAACACTGAGAACTTGAAACCCACATACTGCAGCTGGCTGTAAGTATTTTCATAAATTCAGACACTAGAGTCTTCTAAAAGTGCAGTTTTTGCAAGTGTTAGAGGAGACCTTACTGAAAAGTAAAATTACTGAAAGAGAAATTAGTCCTGTGCTGCTCAAAGAGGGACGCTTACTCACTTACATTGATGATGGTGAGCTCAGCATATTGGTATTACAAGGTCATTTCATTATAGGGCCTTTAGGAGTCTGCTGGAGACAGCTGCCATTTTCCCTCAGATACAGCCTGGTGCAGTAGTGACTCTGGCTGGTTCCTCCTTCTCCTTTTGCTTTTTTTGTTTCTTGTTTGTTTGTTTTTGTTTTGTTTGTTTGGTTGTTTTTTTTTTTTTTAAAGTTCACCTAACTTCCTTTATTGTTTGCTTTTAACAGCAAATTGAAGAGTCTCATGAATTAAAATAATTATCAGTAGCTGGTTTTGAACCTCCTATGAAGATCCTCCCCCTCTGTTTTCCTTCTACCTTTTGGTATCAATGTATTCCATGCATCAGAATAGTATATTCTGGTAATAAATTGGAATATTAATAACTGTTTCAGTGATTTTCAGTGGCTGTTTCAGTGATTTTTATGAACATTTTAAGAAAAGTATCCTGCAGGCTTTGCCCTTTTCAAATGTAAATGTTTAATCAGTGCTTACTGAGAGGTGGTGTAAGAACACACGTGCAAAGCTTATGGTTCTTTTTTTTTCTTGCAGTGACCTGCTGTCTTCTGAATATCTTGAGAGGCATATCGAGCAAGGTGGGAAGACAGTGGAAGTTAAAGTAAGAATTTCCTTTGTATGGTTTGTTTTTTTAAATAACTTTGCTTTTGATGTTAATGTGAACTCACCAATTTCTTGAGTTACGTATTTTTTCAGGTTTTACTCTTCTCAGGCAAGCATGTTTCATGTCTGCTAAGTTTTCAGCTTTTTTAATATGACAAAATTTATTGGCAAATTTGGTACATTAGTNAATTTACTTTTTATGCCTATTGAAGAAATTGTTTGGTAGCTAGCATTTCCTGTTTGTACTAAACCGCAAGTTTGTTGTTTCTAATGAGCTTCTTTGTAAGTTTGAGAATAGCGAGTTTTATTGTATAATATTTCCAAATATCTAGTACAAGCTCACATTGTGGATTTCTTTCTCTGGATGCTTGTTGCTGTGATGGTTACAAGATCTTGTGTGTTGCAGTTGTTTTCTGTGAAATATCCCACTGCCTTTGCAGGAGGGTTTTTTTATTTGCGTGCAACGTGAGAATTTTCTTGAGGACCTTCTGTTTGTTAGGACAATAATATTTTAGCTGTCAAGTATAAAATTGTTGTAGGTTATATGAAATGTGCATGAATGTAACATACGCTGTGCATAATTGAAACTCTTTAAATTTGTCTATGAGGTCAAATTTTATTCAAAGTTTACATTTTATTAAAAAATCCCCCAAAGTCCTTTTACTAAGTCTGAGATCACCTAAATATCCTGAAACAAACATGTTAAGCTCTGCAGTGTGCAAGTGGACAAATCAATACTTTAGCCAGTGAGTAGCTGAATCTGTTAGCTACTGAGTAGCTGGAGATACATGTTTCCTTTGGTTTATCTCTTTCTAGCGTTTGCAAACTTGAAATCTGCTTTCTTTTTACTCTCTAATAGAAGTTTGCATACATCAGACTGAGGCAAACACATACGTGTTCCATTAAATTGTGAAGACTAATTTCTGTCAGCTGTGCTTTGCAGTCAGGAAGTCTTGACTCAGATTCAGAATATGAGTCAAAGCAGAAATAAAGATAATAGCTGATATTAATAAGAACATAACAATCCATTTGTCTGTGTCAAGGTATATATGCAAGTTTGCTAAATTAATCTATCTGAGTCCCATCACTGAATGAGGACAGATCTGTTTCTGATGAGTAAGCCTTAATCAAGCAAGGAAGTGTTTGAAATCAGTGGCTCTTCTCATGTAAGTACTGTTTAATTGCACGGGGAAGAGTGGGGAGGATTGGGTCTTTTGGAGGAAGGTTCATAAAATGTTTTCTGGGGAAAAAACATCTCCTAGTCTCCATGGTCCAAGAGATTATTTCCTGTTCAGTTAGCTGCCGTGCAGGGTTGTGGTGTGCCTTCAGGGATGGCTACTATTGCCCTGCTTAGTACTCTCAAATCTGCTTTAAGTAGAGAACCAGTGGTGCTGCATTGACCTTGTTGCTTGAGGCGAACTGAACTGGAAGTGAAAGGCTTGTGACGTGCCACTGCAAAGAAAGGAACCTTGATGCTCAGGTGGTGTGTTTTCCTCTCCATGCTGCAGGCAGGGGTGCAGGGGTGGCTGGTGCAGGTGATGGGGGCTCTTCTGCTCCAGGAATTCAGCAGGCAGCAGTCCCACAGAAGCTTGCCAGGAAGGAGGATGTTTATGTTTTGCTTGTTTTGCTGCATCTGAGTGTGTGGGATCAGTGGAGAGGGAACCAGCTGCTGTGACAAAATGGCCAGAAGAGCCCGTTGGCTGCAGTCATAGGCACATTTTCAGAAAAGTTCAAATACCAAAAGGTTTTTGGAAGAGCGCAGGCTGCTGAGTACATTTTGATGCCAGACACTGAGTGAGGCTAATTTCAATACCCAGTAGCTGTTTAAAAATAAATCTGGTTCCCTCTGACCAGACAGTATTTTTCAAAGCACCTGTAAGTGCCCTTAAAAGCCTTGTTTATCCATTGAACAATTTCTGAAAAGTCCAGCAGTATTTGTTTTGCATTTGAGAAACTGAACTCTAGTTTTATATCAAATGTTCTGAAAATCTTGCTGCAAATACAAGATTTTCGTATTAAGATGATATAGTACCTTCAATTTCTGTGAAAATTGTTTACTATAACTGGTAAAACCACCTTTAAGTTCATACTTACAATACGCACCAGGCAAAACAATTGTTATTGTTACTAAATAACAATTATTATACAGTGGAAGTTAAATGTGTAGATTTAGACGTTTATTTAAAAATAGCTAGTAAAAAGGTGCAACCTACAAATGAATCACAAAATATGCACTCTGCTGTGCAGCATGTTCTTAAGCAGAAGCGGGAGAAGAATTATTTCAGAAGGAAGCCAGGTTTCTATCAGTTGCTTCAGCATGCTGCTCTTCACCCACCTCTGTGCAATTTGTCTTTGGCTGTAGGCAGGAAGAGAGGTGGCCTGGCAACATCTCTCTTGCTGCTTTGGTGGGAGAGACAGTGACAGAAAGAAAATGTCCATCAGCTATCCACGGCCAGCTGCAGGCTTTGAGCAAGCCTATTTATACAGCAAAAGGGTCTACTCTATTCTTGGCCTTCTTGGTGACTGTCACACCCCACTATCAGGAAAGTGTTGGGGTGACTCAGATTCATAAATCCCTAACGGCATGGACTAAGGTGAAATACATCTCAAGGTCCATATACAAACATTTGTTAGTTTCATAAAATGTGATTAATGTATGTCTTAAAAAGTCCATGGTAATTGGTTAAATATATAACAACTTGTGGCAAACGGTGAAGTGGTGGAGTCTCTGTCTCTGGAGACATTCAAAACCTGCCTGGACAAGTTCCTGTGCAACCTCCTGTAGGAGAACCTGCTTTGGTAGGGGAATTGGACCAGATGATATTCAGAGGTCCCTTCCAACCCCATATCATTCTGTGATTCTATGCATTGTGTTACTTAGCATGTTATTTATACAACAACTGATGGCAAGTGGTACTTAAGGTTGTTACTTAACAACTTTAACCACTACTTTACAACTCTAAGAGCAAAAAGAGAAACCAAGATATAAAGAAAGGAAAAGAAAGAGATAAAGACGTCACCAGGCCTGGTTCCAGTATCTTGTCAGAGAATTTTCCCAGGCATGGTCTTCTTCTGTTCTCACCTCTCTAGGGGCGTTTATTTATCCCTTTTATGTTTGCTGAATTAGCACGGTTCCCTCTCCTTGC
Source organism: Nycticryphes semicollaris (assembly GCA_013400055.1). NCBI lineage: Eukaryota > Metazoa > Chordata > Aves > Charadriiformes > Rostratulidae > Nycticryphes > Nycticryphes semicollaris. The sequence continues at coordinate 118,732 of VXBJ01003793.1, read as the reverse complement.
CAAGGACAGTCTCATCTCAGGTTTCTCCCATCTCTCAGGTGACGTGTAGCATGATTTGGGTGGAGAGACCAGTGCCATAGTCATATATGTTTAGCGTGATCCCTGTAATCTTCATTAGCATATGCAGGGTGTGTGTGCTTTTATACGCATTTTGCTGATAATGAGGCAAAGGTCACTCTTCAGACATGGTGACTTTGAATAGAGAATCACGGAATCATGGAATTTCAGAATTGGAAGGGACCTCTACAGATCATCTAGTGCAACTCCTCTGCCAAAGCAGGATTGCACTCAAGACTGCATCCAGACGGGTCTTGAAAACCTCCAGGGAAGTGCATTCCACGACCTCTCTAGGTAGCCTGTTCCAGCGCTCTGTCACCCTCACCGGAATGAAGTTTTTCCTCATGTTTGAGTGAAACCTCCTATGTTCCTGCTTGTACCCAATGCCCCTTGTTCTATTGCTGGAAACCACTGAAAAGAGTCCGCGCCCATCCTCCTTCAACTCACCGTTTAGGTAGTTGTCAACATAGATAAGGTCTCCCCTCAGCCTTCTCTTCTGCAGGCTAAAGAGCCCCAGCTCTCTCAGCCTTTCCTCATAAGCGAGGTGCTCCAATCCCTTAGTCATCTTTGTTGCCCTACGCTGGACTCTCTCCAGTAGTTCCCTGTCTCTCTTAAACTGGGGAGCCCAGAACTGGATGCAGTATTCCAGTTGTGGTGTCACCAGCGCGGAGTAGAGGGGGACAATGACCTCCCTCGACCTACTGGCCACACTCTTCCCTATGCAACCCAGGATTCCATTGGCCCTCTTGGCAGCAAGGGCACTTTATTGGCTCATGGAAACTCCACACAAGTTGGCAGAACTACCTTGTCTTCATAAAATAGTCCCCCCACTGTTTTTTTTACGCACCTGTGAGTCTTACCAGTCCTTTGAATGTCAGTCCTACATTATTTATTTCCTTGTGAGCATTTGAGGCATTCCTTTGAAGGCTTGGAGGGACTTCTCCCCCTTGTCAGGGAATTCAGAGGCCATCTCTTAGAATGATGTAAGGAGAGGTATATTTTAAAATCCAGATATATTTCCTCCTCATATTTTTCGTGCAGTAATATTGCGCAAACATGCAAGTTGTCAGTGGTGCTGTTGTGCCATCAGTAATATGGGAGAAGACTGGAACTTTTTAATTTCTGGAACAAAGCAGCTGTATGTGCACTCAGCAGCTGGGGAATGTTACAGGTGTGATTCTGTCTGGAAGCAGATGCCTGCTTTGGCTCATACATGATGTAGAATGGATAACTACTTTTGCCATTCCTCTCTCTCTCCATTCCTAGACTTCCTGTGCTGTAAAATACATGCAGATCTCCTGCCAGTACTTAGGAAGCTTCAGAGAGGAGAGGGGAACAGGGAAAGGAAGAAATGTTCAGGTTGTTAAAAATGCCACTTTAAAGGAGCAAAGGGATTTGTACCCTTTGGGAGGAGAGTCGTCAGTTAAACACACCTTTTTTATAAGAGAAAGTTGAATTGCATTTGCTGCATAATTCATTAATTCATTGGACCATTGTGAAGGTAGAACATGTTATACATGTTTTTGCAGGGTGCCAGCATTTAGCAGCTGCAGAGGAGAGGCTTCTCTGTGAGATGACCTGGTTGATTTGGTACAGTTAGGCAACACCCAAGACACACTTCTTAAACCAGCAGCAATGTGCGGTACTTAAGAAAAACAAAAGGAAGTAGATCTTTGAATTATTTCAGTTTTTCCCTGCCCCTTACTTTAGGTCGTGTTTGTAACTGCTAGGAAAGCAGTGATATTGGCCTAAATTCCCTCTGGTAGCAAAGAGAATAATCAATTAATAAGAAAGAGAAAAGCCCTTCACGCATTGCCTTTTCCTGATTGTGTCAGTCCAGCTCATCCTATGCTCATAGCACATAAATACTCAACTTGTGTATAGTTAATGTTGCTGCAGTGTATTTCTGTGTCCTTTTATCTCTCTCTTCTTTGTGTTATCATTCTGTCACTGATGCTGTCAGTGAGATGAAAGGCAAAAGACACATTGCTGGATTTTTCTCCCTCGGAAGGAATAACTGATATCTATTCAGTGTCATTTTCTTATATGAAATGTTTCCGTTTTCCTCTTTTGTTTCTGCCTGGATTCCCCCAAAACATTGAATGATTCTATGAGTTCTTAGAAAATTGCTTTCTGAAAAAATATTAAGTAATGAAAATAATTCTCATCCCAGTTAGAGAACTTGCACAGGTATAGTTGTGGTAGATAAATGCCATGATCTTTTTTATGGCATGTTTAAATATAACTAGAAGGAATTATATTTCATAAGCAATCCTAAAAATCTTAGGTGTTATGGTATAGTATAGTATAGCCACAAAATTACAGCAACAGTGCCCACACTGTAAAAGAACTTTGCCTTTTGCTCTAGCTTCACAGCATGTTTGCAATTGTGATAGCGTCAAACAACATAAATGGAGTAACATTAAATGGTACATACTGTTTTTCTCTTTTGTAGTGTTGACAGAGAGGATTCGGCCAAACTTGCCTCATGGCTTTGTGTCCCAAGCTGTTGTGAGCCATGTTGCTGGCCCTTGTGGTGCTCAGCTGCTCTTTGGTGCCTTCCTTCAAACTGCCTGTGGCTGTCCTTTTGAGCTGGGGTGCCCCAGTGTGGGTTTGTGCTCTGCAGAGGCTCTACCATAGATGCCATCATTGCAGCTTGGGAAATGAGGGTTGCAGGGCAAATGCATTTTAATGCTGCCTAGCAAAGCAAAAATAGTCATTATTTCCTTTTATTATGTACGTTGTTCGGCTAGTAGCATGCACGAAATGTCTGTTGCTGTAGCTTACAGCTATTTTAATGCCTGTGCACAAGAGAGGAAAACTATTGTTCTTCGTTGCCTCGCTGTGATTAAAATCTCAGCTTGTGTGCTCCATGATGTGTGTTTGAAGGGCTCTTTAAATGCCATTTTTTAGGAAAATAATATAGAGGGAGAAAAATATTGAAATCCTGAAAGGCCAGATAGGGCTGGGGACCCATGACACGATGAGTACTGCTTTTTCTGTTAAACTTCAAATATGTTCTGCTTGACGAGTTGTTAAGGTACAGCCCCTTGACTAAGGGCACTGTCTATGTCACATCTTAGTGCCTGTGTTTGATGAGACCTTATCCTAAGGAGCATTCCAACATTTTGCTGTATCACAAGTACAAACTGATTATAAGGCTACAATAATTTATGGTGTAGCCAGAATAATAAACACCAAGCAGGTCATTTTTATCATTAACTGGTGTGTTTCACATCTTATAGCAAGGTGTTTCCACTAGCATCTTCCAGTTTCAACGGCATCCACTTTTTGAGCTTTGTAGAAGAATCTTTGTCTTCAGATTTTGATAACTCACTGTTTTGTAACTAGAGGAAAGCGTTTGAACTTGCCAGAAAAGCCCATATGCTAAACAGGCCTTCCTGTGAGGGCTTACATTTTCTTACTGACAACTGGAACACCAGTTCGATTGGTGGGAGGGGAGAGGATTGGAGGGAGGTTCTGCCTTGGGAGGCTGGAGCCTGGGGCTGGCAAGGAGCTGTGTGTGCACGTACTTGGAGCTTGCACAACCTGATGATGGGCCCCTGGGGAGAAAAGAAACTGAAAAGGAACAAATCATAAATAATGCAGGAATTATATATGCCTATTTCTAGAAGGGCTTTTTCAACTGTGACTAGAGAAGCTGTTAGTATAAAAAAAAATAAAAAATCACTGTTGCTTGTTTGAGAGAAGATTTTTGAATAAGGGTTCCCGTAATGTTGTCAGAGCTGCTCTACCCTGCTCCCTCAACAGAGGCAAATTATTAATAAATCTAGGCCATAATCTACTTTCTGGTGATATCAATAAACTAGTCAACGAAGAGCGGACAGGGAGAGTGTGAGTGTGACACACTTTAGTAGGGGATTCCTGCCAGGCTGATCTTCACACTGCTCACATCAAATATTTTCATTAATGACTTTGGTAAAAAAAAAAAAAAAAAAAGGATGTGTAAGTGTGCATATTAATGAAATTTGCTAGCAGTTCCAAACTGGGAAGCATTATTGTGCACAGAATGATCAGATGGAGAACAGGCTATCTTTGACCAATGAACTAAATAAAAATGAGATGAAATTGGATAGAACAAATAGCAACTTCTTTCACTTAGGGACTAATTATAAGTTCCACAAGAAGATCAGAGTGTAGCAGGGCAGCACGGAATGACGGCGTGGTTCATACAGGATGCTACCACCGCAAAGGGAACTGTAGTCCTAGAATATACTGATCAAATTACTTCCTGTAGATCTTTGGCTAGAATTAATGTTACTGTACGTGCCCTGATGAAGAGTTAACTAAATTTTCAAGTTTCTGTGTGTTACTCTGGATATCTTTTTATCCAGCAGTGTTGTGCTGCCCCACTAACTTGGTAGGCATTGAAAAATACCTCACTTCTCTGTTTCAGCCTTGTTTGAATTATGAAGGCAATTCTTTTGGGGGTTCAATAAAATGTGTATTCTCTATGGATAAGATAACCAGCTGTCGTATATAATCCATTTGCCTGACCTAATGGTCCTGCAGGTTGGTTCTTCTAATGCACATTTGCATTAACATTTTTATATCTGTTTATCTCGCTGCTATTACTAGCTTACATCCTGCGACTGAGAAGGAGGAAATTGAAAGTGGCAACTTTCAGTATCGGGAGTCCTTCCCAGGCCATGTTTTTGAATATACTGCACTAGAATGAATCCCAGATTGTGACTCATGTAGGATCTTATAAATTTCATTATCTTGCCTTCCTTTTCTTTGTGACATAAATAGCCAACTCCAGTCCAGGAGGGGGAAAAATTGTCAGAAAGTGGAAGCCATCAAGAGCTTAACACATACATCCATATCCTGTTGCAGCTGTGGGCCTTAGTGGTGAAGTCCTGGTTCTGCTGAAATGAGAAGTCGTGTGACTTTGTCACAATTAGCAGTCACCTCTTGAGTAGTCTGCTGCAGTTCTCACATGCCCTGGAGGGAAGGCAGCAGTCCAGTGCCTAAATTGCAGAAAGGTCCTGCCAGACTTTGTGTACCTCATGAGTTATTTTTCCGCATGAGCTACATACAGCATATATAAGCAGTGAGTGGCATAAACCAAGGTTTCTGTAAAATGAGACCATGCAAGGACTGAGTATAGCTAAGAGAAATTAACTACTGCTATAACACTAAAGAGCATTAAATCCCTTTGTAGATTCTCTTACTAAAAAATAAAAGTGTCCTTTTGGGGTTTATCTTAATCCCTTTGAGGAGGAATTAAGCTAAGCAAACTGAAGCTGCTGTACTTCCGAAAGAGCACTTCCTTGCAAGACTTTAGTGTGCTTTAGCTTGACATCTTTACTTACTTGATCTTGACTTCTCTAAATAGCTTTGCCTAGACACATCTGTTGTTCCCAATGGATACTGAGCTTGTACTGTATTATATACACTAAATTAATGTTTCTAGACACAGTCTTTTTGTATAGCTCCTTAAAATGTTTGCTTCCTTTTCCCTGCATATAGGCATGCAGGAACCGGGCAAAATGACTGTATGCTATGATTCAGAGACACCAGGCGCTGCTACGAGAGCTAACTTAAAGACAACAGAGTAGGCAGGAAGAGGTAACCAACTCTATTCTCTTCTGTGTCTTTACCTGGCAGCTGATAATTAAAATAATTTTCTCTAACACCAAGGCAATGCGAGTCAAGAGACTGTTTCCCAGGCAGATGCCAAGGCAGCTCCTAGACCAGATGGTGTTGCGCTGGCATGAGCTCTCTGTCAACACCCTGCAGCTACATTCATGGAGCATCTTCTCTCATAGCTACTGGGCAGGAAATACAAGCCTCATTTGGTCTCTGAACTGTGAAGCTGGGTTGATAGCACATGCCATCTGCTGAAAGTGCCCACCATGAGTCACCAATGGCAGTTGGAGTGAGTCACCTGTGTGCAGCATCCTGTCACGTACATGTGCATCTATGGTTTTTTGAGAGTACTGGCAACAGGCAGTTGGCATAGACATATTTGTGGAGAAGTGGTGATGTTTTATCCTAATTTTGGAATCCATATTTCTGATTTCAGAGTCTGAAATAGCATTCTAGCCAAATGTCAGCGTATCAGCTCTGAGTTGTACATGTGTACATGTGGTAGCTGCCCTCCTACAAAGGGAGGGTCACCATTCACATTTTCAAACTAGTTGGCTTTCAGGAGCCTGTAGTACACCATAACTAAATTCAGAGACCTACTCTGCAAAGACGTGATCCCAGAGTCCCTGGAATTGTTACTCAATTGTGTAAGTGCTGAGCCCAGGACTCTGCTGCAGGACAGCACAGCCTTGCAAGCCAGGTCCCTGCCTTTGCTGAAGCAAATGTCAATTAAAAGAGATTTTCTTTCCATGCAGTTTCATAAGTCAAAGTACCATTTTGACTTTTCTATTTACAAATAGAAACCCATTCATAACAAGTAGCTTTCTGCTATAGGAGTCAGTGAGAAGGGCTGTGCATTTTCTACTACTGTTGCTCTTTCTCATACAGTCTTAGTTATCTTAGGGTCAAAAGTTGTGCAAATATCAATAAATTGTAAATAGATCTAAGTGATTATTAAGGAAGCTGTTTTAAAACTTGTGACCCCAAAAAGGGTAGCGCTTTAAAAAGCTAATCCCTATCTGGAACTCCATAGAACCATGGTGTGATTGTTAGCTGGCCATTTGGGAGCTTTCTGCTACAAGGAAAGAGGGAGCTGTGTTACTAGGATCAGATCTAGACCAGCAATCTCCTCTCCTTTGGATTTTAATAAGTGTTAAAATAGAAATAAGTAGCTGCTGGAAGAAGGAGGTTATCAATTTTAGGGTCACTGTCTGAGGGTAGCATAAGTTTTAATGTCCAGCACCTCCAAGTTGCAGAAAATTGTTTACTTGAAGATCTGATGTCGGGTGTTATTTAAAAGCAGATGAATGTGCACCCTTAATTTCCTACCCTGGAAAGGTCATAGTGTCTCTGAGGTGAATAACAAAACCTGGCAGTATATAGTCAGCAGATGGTTCACTGAGACTGCAGACAAGAGTGAACTGCCTCCATCACTGACTGTTGTGGCTGTTGGTTTGCTTTACTTATTTCCTCCCTTCGTTGTGAATATCAGTTAATGTGGTGTAATCAGTTTGTGTTTACTCAGCAGCTGGTGCCTCTCTGGGCAAGGACAAACTATCATAAAGGATATAAACGGGGACAGATTTTACTTGCATTGCTAACATCACTGCCTTCTCATTTTTGTGGTTTGACACACTACCTACCCAGACAGGCTGCAGGGAAACTTGGGCTGACATGGGCAAAAAGGGTTGCATGCTGGTTGGCGAGGACCTGTAGCAGTTCACAGGGCAAGAGACCCCTAATTCAGGATTTTGCTATAGTTATCCAACTTCAGCATCAAGGTGAAGACTGAGTCATTAACTGATAGCTGTAATAATGATTCATTTATTTTAATTGAAACTGGAATCATTCTAATTTTGGGGTTTTTTTTTGGGGGGGGGGAAAGGAGGGGTGTTATTACATTTTTAGCTCCTTAAATCTTCTTATTAAACTACTGTATATTCTGTATTGCTCTTGGAAGTCACTGGTAAGGTTGAGAGGTTTCATGAAGGAAGCAGAATTTACTGAACTGAGGAAACGGACAACTGCATGCCATGGGCATTGTCAGAAAATTTGCCTTACATCATGCTAACCACAGCATGAGTAGTGGCTGTGCGCCTTGTGGAGGCAAAAATGCTGAACTTCTCTCTGCTGTAGCATTAGACTGCCTTTGGATATGGTGTGAGTGTGTGCATGTGTGTTGCAGGCCTGTGTCACACACATTGTCACCTTGTCTCACAGTTGATGACGTTTAGCCTAATTTTTTCCCACTAGCCAGGTTCAGTTGTAGAGCAGAAAGGGGTAAATTTGCTACTCACACTGATAGCTGGCTTATGTTTGAAGACCAGTCTTCTTTTCTCTTCATCTTAATGCTAAACCATTCTCCAGTAGCTGACAAAGGCCAATGTGGAGGATTGATTTGCTGAGATGGGCAATTATTGCCCACTTTTGAGAGCAGAGAGGAGCTCTAATAGCTACAGAAAGCCAATAGCTCTTTGCAAAAGACCCTTGGTGCTCTGGACTAAACGGTTGTTGGTAATGGTGACAATTTCAGCTCTTGGTGGAAGTCTTAATTTTCATAAAGGCCCAGAATATTTTTAGGAAAAAAATGATTTTTTTTCAGCTCCTGTTTCACTGCTACAGATGCCAATAGAGAAGAAGGATGACCCCAGTCCGTCAATGAGTGTTTCCAAGAGAAGAGGAAAAGAAGATAGATGTGATGGTTTTAGATCTCACGTGTACTGCCATTCTTTCTGCAGTACAGTGTATTTTATTACAGCACCTTCAATAAAGCAGCTTTAATGCATGTCAAAACCAACAGGATTTCTGCCTCAACACTACAGGGGGGTAACAACAGTAAACTTCTTGTACAAAATTATATGAACTCTAAAGAAAACACTGGCCTGTAGAGTCCCGTCAGTTGTCCTGGCTGTACAGAAACAGTCACAGACTTAGTAGCTTTAAGTACTTCCCTCTTTGTAGGTTTTGTGAACTGTTGAAAATGAGTCTGCCAAAAGTACAGTATACAATTTGCACCATATCGACCACATGTCACATTACTGGCATGTTTTATCTGCTTGAGACACTGCCAAAGAGTGCTGAGCAATCACTCCTCCCAGAGCCAACCAGTGCTAGTGACATCTGGTTTCACTACATCACCTCTTATTTCCTTGCTGAGATTATAACAATTCTCAGAACTTCATTTAGGAGTGTCCTGACAGCAGGATTTCTTACATTGAAGAGTTCTCTTTAGAAAATCAAGGACACCACTGTCATATCAAGTACTTAAAAAAAGCTGTTTTCGTTTAAACCCCTTAAATTTTATTAATTGGTTCAAGATGACTTACATTATGTTGAGGAACATAAGTCTGTATGTAAATATATCCCCCAGATAACAGCATATAGAAATATGTTTTGTAGTGATAAGAATCAGTCCCAAGACTCAGAAGATCAGAGTTATATTTCTGTCTCTGCCAGAATTACAATGAACTTCAGTAGATCAATGAGTTGAACTGATTTGATTAAATACAATAGAATTTGTGTGTCTGGGTTATTTTTCTTAGACAAGAATTTAGAGCTGTTTTTCTTATATTTTTCTTCTCTAGATCTGAATGCACAAAAATTTGTTCACAGACTTATTATGGAGTAAATGAATTTGGAGGTACTATCATGGGGCATTTATTTGATTCTCATTAAGAAGATCAAACCACACTTTTGAGCCACAGACTTGGATTCTTAGTTTGAAAAAATACTCCTGGTGTTTTGGTTTCAGCCAAAATTACCAAAACCAGTCTGACAGATGGCCCTTCCTCCCACCAAAAAGAAAGGGAGAGGAAGAGGATAAGGAGATTTACGAGTTTAGAATGAATTAAACTAATGAAGTATTAATACTAAAATTAAAACAAAAAAGGAAGAAAATAATGAAATAGATACAATATATACAAAACTGCATCAGACTCCAAGGATGACCGTCACATCACCAGCAGGCACGAGGAAAAGTCCCATACTGGAGTTGGTGATCAACAGGAGCTAGATTCCAGATCTGGAGTCAGGAATGCTTGGATCAAAGGCAAATAAATAGACAGGGTCCTCCTCAGACATTGGCTATCAAAGAAAGAATATTGACCCTTTGATCTCTCAGCTTTTATACTAAGCATGATGCGAATGGGATGGAATACCCCAGTTGGTCAGTTTTGGGTCACCTGTCCTGTCCACTCCTCCCTACAGGTGTGACCCCACTTCTGACCCTCCAATAGGGCAAGTAACGAAATTACCTGATCTTGGTTATTACAGCAATAAGTATAAGCAAGGCCCTCTCTGCACACCATAACTCGGTATAATCAGGTCTTATCACTGTGAGAGTGAACAGTTTCTGAACAATATGCTATTAATTTCAGACTTGACTTAGTTAGAAGAGGCCCAGCTAAAAACCTAAAATTACTGAAGAGAAAATGGGTTTGTTTTACCTCAGACCAGGACACCTGGTTACAAAGACATGGTTTTGCAAATTAATGGAGCCTGATATTCTACTTCTGGTACATGTTGACTAAATTTTCTGAGAACAAACCAGTATCCCTAATTATTCCAAATTCCTTCCACAGCTAGAACAACTTTGTGCAACTCCCTAATGATAATCTTTTCAGTATTTTTCCCATTTTCATATGCTTACTCCAGTTATATAGTTTACAGGAATACTCCTATCAGAGTTCTGTTTAGACAGTTTTTTATTACTCGTAAGATTTAATTTATATAGTTTGATTGTTAGTTTTGTTATTAGCTTACTGGAATCTCTGTTTACTTTTTATTCATGTATTCTGGAAAGACATGAAAGCCATAAGCAGTACTGTGATCCTGTAGTGGGAGACATCCTACAGAGCGAAAGAAATTCTTAAATTAAGAGAGCTTGAAGTAACTAAGATAAAGGAAATAAGTAGGTGTAAAAAAGGAAAATAAAATAGACTAAATAAACCAAAGTCTCAGGAAAACCAAAATACGTTCTAGTCTTTCTACAGTCCCATATAACTTATGATGTTGGTGGCTAAAACGCATGAGTGCAAAACAGAAACTTGAACCATCTCCTTTTCGCATGTGTTCCATCTAAGTCCAAAATGCTTGATGGTCCTGGAAAATGCTGGTCCAAGAGTGATGAGTCATGAGTCTTCTGCCAGACGCCTCACTGTAGCCTGGTACGGAGGGTCAGTGCTAGAACTTCTCACAGACGTGAGCCAGGTAACATCAGCACAGCTTATTGAACATTTCCTGCATGGCACCAGTAGTGTTTTCCTGTAGACATCATAGTAGAGATGGGTGCCCACGGTGGGTAGCATGGTGGTCACTCTGCAGGTGAATTTACTAAATGTGTTCTGTGTCTGTACCAGATACACAGAGAAAAAAGATGCCAAGGTGGATAGACAGTGGAGGTGGCTGTTGTAACTACAGCAAGTGGAGGAAGCGGTATGTAGAAGAGAGGAAATAATGCTCCCTGTGAGCAGCCACACTCTGACACACAGGCTCCTATACTCTCTTAAGAAGAGCACCTCAGAACAGAAACACTCATACTTTATAGTTGCCATGGTTTAGGCTGAGTTGGCCTATGATAGTGACAGACGCTCTCCCCCCACCTTCTTGCTCCCAAGAGAAAAGGGGGAGAGATAAAGAGATTTATGAGTTTAGAAGGACCTAAACTAATTAAATATTAATATTAAAATTAAAAAGGAATAATGAAATAGATACATTATGTACAAAAATGTAACAAGCTCCCAGGATGATGTCACTGGCAGGCACTGGGAAATCCCCAGACACCGAACACACATGTTGGGATGAAAAGCAGATGAACAGACAGGGTCCTCCTTGGACATCGGCCATGGAAGAAAGATCCCTCAACTTTTATACTGAGCATGGGGCAGATGGCATGGAATACCCTGTTGGTCAGGTTTGGGTCAACTGTCCTGTCCACTCCTCCTTATGAATAGGACCCATCTATGCTCCAACAGAGCAAATAATGAAATGAGCTGACCTTGGTTGTTAGAACAGTAAGTATAAGCAAGAGCCTCTCTGCATACCATTCCTTGGCATGAAGTACAACATTCTAAAATGGAACAGTTAGAGAGTTAGAAAAGGCTTAGCTAAAAAGTAATATTACTGAACAGGAAGTTGGTTCCATTTTACCTCAAACCGAGATGAGAGTTTCTTTCAAAAATTGTTTGTGCGCCTTGGAGAAAACAGAGCAGGATTTGCTGATCAAAACACAAAGCTACTAACATATTCTCTGCGTTTTCTTGCCTTTGCCTGTTTTTGTTTATTTTTTTTTCCATATTTCAAAAGTAAAATCTAAGAGCATTTAATGTCAGATGTCTAAAATCACTGTGCTGGGCCTCATGCAAGTAACTGCCAGCTTCAGAAAAAGCAGTAATTGTAATGCCCTTCTCTCCCTGCAGTAAATAGACATAAGTATTCATGTGGCTGGGTGAATTAGACTAGGTGGAGTATTCATACATTTGCTAGTAGGGAATAGAGTGTTGCTATTAAAAAAAGTGCTGAAAATCTTCACAGTCCTTTAAACAACAGTAGTGCTGTAATATGACATAGCTGAATTTAACAAGGACCTAATAGGTAAGTTTCTCTGCAGGGTAGAGTGCAAATTTAAAGGATGTTTGAATTGCTTTCCTAATTTTGCATACAAATATTGGTATTGTGTGATACTGAATGTAGTCATGGCTTGTGCAGTAGGGCTTACTTTGCTATCAGTGTGACTTCTGTGAAACTAAGGGTGGGATTTTTTGAGTAAGGTCTGCTGGATTTGGTTAGAAAGGTGTACATTTTATTTGCAAAAGAGAAGAGGCAAATACAATTTCTTTTTTGGTGTTCTTTTATTGCTAGGTTATACTTAAAGTTCCTATTAGTTTTGGAGCATTAGTGAGCATGTCTGATTTTTTCTTTTTTAAAAATCTAGTATTACTATTATTTGACAAGCATACCTTTCTCCTCAGAAGTAGGAAATTGCCTTACCCTTAGAGCAGAGTTCATCTTCTCCAGTGTAGCCATGTGCAGAGCAGGTGCTGAGCCTAAGCCCCTTATTTCCAACTCTTTTTCAGTGAAGAAGGTTGAGCAATTCTGGAGTCCTTTGTCCCTGAAATCTGCCTCGGGATGCCAAGGATTTCACACTGAAAATGTCTACATTCCGTGTAGAGTCAACGTGATGATGTTTGTCTAGGTATCAAACCATGGCTCAAAGGAGATAGGATGAACACCCTTGTGTGAATGATAGTCAGTTCTTGGTGCCATGTCAGTGGGTTGGCACTGCTTTTATGAAAATACAGTGTTTGACATCCTGTGGATTTACAGTTTCAATTTCCAATTTCAGGGAGGAGAACACTGCTACTATCAGGGAGAAATTAGAGGAAATCCTGCATCATTTGTTGCCTTGTCAACATGCCATGGATTACAGTAAGTCTACTGTTTTGTTTTTACTGGCCTTTGCTTATTAGTCTTTTAGGGTAAATAAAGCTGTTTATAATAAATTAAGTGATATTTATTTTCCTACTAGTTTGTCGCCAATACTAAGTATTCAATGATCTTTAGAAAAAACGTGTTTAATTTGAACCTTGCAAAAGCCTTGCTTGTTTTTAGAATTCACTGACAAAGCATTCAAGGTTTTCCATTTTGTTTTGCTTTGTTTTTAAACTGAGTCATATGTCAGTGGCCAGATTTCGTTTTAAGATAATTTATTGTAGAGATAGAAGAGCAAAAGTAGCTGAAAACATCATACTCTACAGGAATAAAAAACACTGCCAGTATTGACATGAACCATTTAGAGATTGTGTTCTTTTCTTGTTGCTACAATTTTTTTTTTAATCTTTCTTTTCTACTCTCTTTACAAAGGAAAATGTCAGTTAAGGATTTCTCTTGTCTTATCCATTTTCTTCACAAAATTGCTGACCTTAAGCTGTGTGCATGGGATAATAGCTCTAATACAGTAAAATCTTGGACAGTCTGCAAGAAAAGGATATAAAATTGTGCAATCACACTTTTTTAAGAGTACATCATTTTAGTGATAATATAATTAAAGTGTCTGTTATCTGAAGTTTACATAGAGCTGTGTGTCTCTTGTACAGCTTTTGGATCTGACTATTTTTGGCTTATTGAAAGGTGTTAGTCAGGTTTTCAGAACAACCAAGTACCTTCAGTGTTTGTTGAAGCCGGGAATTGCAGGGTCTCAGCGCTTTTGATACTGAGATCAGCTTGAAAAGTCACAGCAGCAAGTAAGCCTGTGTGGAGATTATATGAGCATTTCCTTCTGAGAAGCAGGGTTTAGGTCATGGAAATCTTCAATTCATTGTCTATCTCCAACTTTTCTGTAGTTTTAATTTCAGCCATATAAGTACACATATTTAAGTAGTATCTTTTATCTTTGTACATTCTTTGTTAGGAAGGGAGAGTATGCATGTAGAAGACTTGTCATCCTTGCACTTTTCTGGTTTACAGCTGTGTTTATCTCTTTTATGATCACGGTTGAGCAGCCCAAGAAACCTGACCCCGGTTTCAGTATGGAGAGTGAGCCTAAAAATAGTAGCAGTCTAATGCATCCTGTGCCACTGCATGGCTGCCATTAGCAGTGATCCATTAGGTCTTGGCCCCTGCTAACTCCCAGGAGAATAAGCAGAAAGGAAGGATAGCCTGCATATGACCTTTCCTGCCCTCCTTTTGTGAGTTTGTTCTTAAGATTGACCCTCATGATGCTTTGTATTCTTAAATTTCCTGATACTCAAATTGGCCCCTTCTAACACGTTTATGCAGTGAAGGATGCATTTTTTTCTCTGTATAATTCTCCCTTGAGAGGTATCCTTCCCTCCCCCCTCCCCCACTTTTTTCTCATACAGTAAATTTCAGCACAGTTGTCCATTGCACAAGACGCAATATGAAGCTTACTATATAACAGGCTGGTAATTCTAGTATGAGAAAGTAATGTTTTCCTGAGTTGTATTAAATTCACATTCTCTGACAACACATTTCCATCATTACAACTAACTCCTCCACAGTTTATTTTAAATGCAAAGTAATTACTAGAAGCTCACACTGATAATCGGAGCTCCTTAGTTCCAAGCACAGTTCAGAGCATCTCGCTGGCATTAAAGAAGCTAGGGAGACTTATCTTCTAATAAGGTCTGCAGAGCAGGAGCTTTGCTTTCATGAATTTTAGGAAATGCATTAGAACAGATACCTTTAATAGAATAACAAGCTTCATATTCCCAACGTTCGTGCTAATCTTCTCTCTTAGTTATTAGTACCCCTAGATCTCGTCCAGTAACAGCAGGTTTTTTTGTGCATGTGAAAAAATGTGGTATTTTTTAAATGATAAATTATGAGTTCTTCGGTTGGCAATGTCTATGTTGTGGTCTTCCTTATATTATTTAAATTAATTGGGTAACTGGCTGACAGAATACTTAAAATTATGAATTTCTTCCCTTAATGACTTTGCCAATGAAAAATGTGTCTCTGCAACCTGAACTCCAAGTGAGCCATTTTGTTAGGATTTTTTTGTTGTTGTTGTCTGCGGGATATGCAGTAACCACAGTTTCCTGAGTTAACACAAAAAAACTTTGAATGCAAAACACATTGGTTGCTGGGATATAACTAAGCTATAGTCAGGCACGACTTGCAGTCCTGTGTTGGAAGGCGAGTTGCACATACACCAGGTTGGTCTATGATTTTGCTGCCCACTGGTGGTAAATATATAAACTGCTGTTATTCCTGCAAATTAGATTTTCACTGCTACAAATCTATTTGTTTAAAGAATATACATAATAAAAATTCAGGTTTTGGAAATGGCCCATGTTTTGCTATTTCTTTCGCTTTAACATGTCTGGGAGAGTGTGAATTTGTTCACCAAGCACTGGACTATTGAAGTCTGTTGGAAAAGTACTGTGAGTGTTTTGAGTGGGCAAGTCACAGCTGTAGGTTAGCCGTGATTATTATTCTTGTCACTGTTGAGTGACTTGATTAGAGGTCAGTGCTGCTGGGTGCAACAGTCGCATTCCTAAGCTGTATAGACAGTATTTATTTCCAGAGAATAGGCACAGGTAATTTGAAAGGTGAAACAACTTTAAATTGTAGATGTACTCATGATCACACTTGCTGTATGTTTTACAGTCAGTAATCTGTTCTGCTTCTGTGAATGCTACATGGTTAACCCCACAAGTAAATGATATTAAGAGCAGTATGCTTCATTAATAGCTGTAATAGTTTATAAACTTCATATATATGCTTGTATTTCTTAATAGTCAGGAAAAGAATGACAGCATTTTACAGACTGTGTCTGGTCCTGTACAGAACCAAAATAAATTTTGCTGATTAAAAAAAAAGCTGCATAAGAAAAAAAAAAGTATCTAGTTTTGTTGTTTATAATTCCTGTGGGGATTTTTTGTTGCCTGAAAGTTTATTGAACAGTAATCCAGATAAATAATCTTGCTTTCATGCTGCTGTTTCATAGTACGTGCCAAGTTTGAACTTACAGCTTATATTTATGGCTAAGCTTAAAGCCCTTAGTAGTGGCACTTTCAAAGGTCATGCTGATACAGCCTAATCCCAACCATGTGTGTGTGCCACTGCAAGAAAGGCAAAATTATTTTTAAAAATTGCTGATTTGGATGAAGATCAGAATGGTAGTGAAACACCCTTTGGTTTTATGCTCTTACAGAGTAATGTCTATATCAATGCTTTCTTTTAAGGTGCAATTCAACCACGCTTGTGTGTCCTGTGTTGTGTTAAGGACAAAATATCAGTACACTATTTACCTAAGTAAACTTAAGGTAACTTTTAATAGAAAACGTCATTCCAGGAATGGACCTCATGTTTGCTGTACATTCAAGTGGTCATGCAAAAGCATCTGGTGTTACTGTCACAGACTATCTTTGTCCATTTAGAGAGCCTTAATAGTTTGGTTTATTCTTAGAATCATAGAATTGTTAGAGTTGGGAGGGATCTTAAAGATCATTGAGTTCCAGCCCCCCTGTCATGGGCAGAGACACCTCCCACTAGACTAGGTTGCTCAAAGCCCCATCCAGCCTGGCCTTGAACACTGCCAGGGACGGGGCTTCCACAATTTATTTGGGCAACCTGTTCCAGTGTCTCATCACCCTCACAGTAAATAATTTCTTTCTAGTATCTAAGCTAAATCTCCCCACTTTCGATTTAAAACCATTACCCCTTGTCCTATCAAAACACTCCCTTCAGATACTGGAAGGCTGCTATAAGGTCTCCCTGAAGCCTTCTGTTCTCCAGGCTGAACAACCCCAACTCTCTCAGCCTTTTTTCGTAAGAGAGCTGCTCCAGCCCTTTGATCATCTTCATGGACGTCTCCTGGACCCGTTCCAACAGGTCCATGTCCTTTCTTATGCTGAAGACTCCAAAGTACTCCAGGTGGGGTCTCACGAGCGCAGAGTAGAGGGGCAGAATCACCTCCCTCGACCTGCTGGTCATGCTTCTTTTGATGCAGCCCAGGATGCAGTTGGCTTTCTGGGCTGCAAGTGTGCACTGCTGGTTCACGTTGAGCTTCTCATCTACCATCACCCCCAAGTCCTTCTCCTCAGGGCTGCTCTCAAACCATTCTGTGCCCAACCTGTATTGTGCTTGGGATTGCCATGTCCCAAGTGCAGGACCTTGCACTTGGCTTGGTTGAACTTCATGAAGTTCACATGGACCCACCTCTCAAGCCTGTCCAGGTCCCTCTGGATGGCATCCCTTCCCTCCAGTGCGTTGACTGAGACACACAACTTGGTGTTATCAGCAAACTTGCTGAGAGTGCATTCTATCTCACTGTCCACATCTCCAACAAAGGTGTTAAACAGCACTGGTCCCAGTACTGCCCCCTGAGGAACACCACTTGTCACTGGCTGCCACTTAGACATTGAGCCTCTGACCACAACCCTTTGAGTGTGGTCATCAAGCCAGTTCCTTATCCAGCAAGTGGTCCATCCATCAAATACATGACTTTCCAATTTTGAGACTAGGATGTTGTGCGAGACAGTGTTGAATGCTTTGCATAAGTCCAGGTAGATGATGTCTGTTGGCCTGTTCTTGTCTACCAAGTCTGTGGCAATATCATAAAAGGCCACCAAATTTGTCAGGCATGATTTGCCCTTTGTGAAGCCTTATTGGCTGTCTCAAATCATCTCCTTATTTTCCACATGCCTTAGCTGAGATTCCAGGAGGATCTGCTCCATGATCTTGCCAGGCACATAGGTGAGACTGACTGGCCTGTAGGTCCCTGGTCTTCCTTTATTGCTATTTTGAAAATGAAGGTAATGTTTAACCCTTCTCTAGTCAGCGGGAACTTCATCAGATTGCCATAACTTCTCAAATATGATGGAAAGCATCTTGGCAACTTCGTCCACCAGTTCCCTCAGGACCCGTGGATGGATTTCATCAGGTCCCATGGACTTATGCCCCTTCAGATTCCTTAGATGGTGTTGAACCTGATCTCCTACAGCGGGCAGTTCTTCGTTATCATAGTCCTTGTTTTTGCCTTCTCTGACTTGGGCAGTGTGGTTAGAGCTCTTGCCAGTGAAGACCGAGGCAAAAAAGTCGGTCAGTAATTCAAGCTTGTCTATATCCTGGGTGATCAGGTCTCCTGTTTACTTCCAGAGGTGGGACACAACTTCCCTAGTCTTGCCTTTATCCCTGACATAGCTATAGAAGTTTTTCTTGTCCTTGATGTCCCCGGCCAGATTGAATTCTCTCTGGGCTTTAGCCTGCCTGATCTGTTTCCTGGCTGCTTGGATGGTTTCTCTATATTCCGCCCAGTCTACTTGTCCTTGCTTCCACCCTCTATTAGCCTCCTTTTTGGTTTTGAGCTTATCCAGGAGCTTCTTATTTATTCATGCAGGCCTCCTGGCTTTTTTTGCCTGACATCCTCTTTGTTGGGATGTACCTCTCATGAGCTTGGAGGAGGTCGTCTTTGAATACTAACCAGCTTTCCTGGACCCCTCTCCCCTTCAGTACTTTTTCCCACAGTACCCTGTCTGTCAGGTTTTATGAGAAGGTTTTATGCCATTAAGGAAGAGACCGTGAGTACAGCAGAATGCTTGGTTCTCTGTATCTCTGTTCAACACAGCCCATTGGAAGCCTGTCTGATTGGGTTTCCTATCTCCTTATCATGAACATCATATAATGGCCATATTGATATGATAATGCATGTAGCAATTAATGGTTCCTCAAAATAGAAACTTAAACTGAATCAATTTAAAAAGAAAATACCATCTATCGTAATTGTTATTGCTGAAATGCCCAAAACAGCCCTCTGTGCTTGAAAGATTCCATTATGCCCTTTGTACTTGGCACTGTATTAAATTACTGAGGAAAGAGTTAATCAAAACTATTAAAACCTAAGGATCAATTACAATTCAATATTTTTTTTTTTATTTGGGGGAAAGCTGTGAGTGTGTTCCAAATACATGTGCTCCTAAAGACAGGTCCCTTGTTTATCTGTTGAAGGTAGATCTCTTTTGCATGGGAGTCGGGGCTCTGAAATGTATTTTCAATTAGCTAAATTAGCCAATTTTTGTGGTGTTTGTATGTGTCATAGAGAAGCTTTGGGGAAGAAAGAAGAATCTATATCACCATGGGAGTGAATATCTTTCTTTCTGAAGTGAAGAAATAAAATACTGATTCAGAGTTACACTTAGCTCCTGAAAACAATTTTTAACTATTTCCTATTCTAAATATTTAATTTTTTAAAATATACAAAGTTCTTAAACTTACTTCCATGTAGTATTAGTATTTGTCTATTAAATCAATATTTACATTTCCTGCTTTTGACAGTGGGATGTTCTATGATGGAAATCATACTTACCTTATTGAGCCAGATGAAAACTACACTTCAGAAGTGAGTAGAACTTATAGTAGTCCTGCTGTGTTTTTTGTTGAATACCAAAATTTATGGGTACAGGGTAGGTATAAGGCTCTAGAGTCATCTCCTCATTCCCCATTCATTTACCTCATATGTGAGTCTTTGTCATCACAGACAAAAGTAGACCTCCAAACTTTAGGCGGTGCTGTGTGTATATCTGTGTACTCTAGACGTAGAGCAATGCAGAACCAAAGGACGATTGAGGGTCCCTTGGAGCCAGCAGGAGAAGCCTGTGAGTGCCCTGTCCCCTTCTCTGGTGCTTCCCACTCTGGATTTGTTACATCCCTCTCCTCCTGGTTTGGCCTTGACTGTAGTTTAGCAGCTCCTGTGACTCTCATTGATGTTCCTTGGGCATCTCTCTTAAGCCTAGCTCTAAGTGTGCTCAGCCACTCTTGTTGATGTACTTAGATATTTCAAATAGAAGATGATTAACTGCAGCGGTAACAATTACATCATAGTTGGGAAAAGAAGATAAGTTTAGAGTAATGGTGTATTGCAACTTGCATGTTTACTAGTGTAGGTCTTGGATAACCAGGACCTTCAGAACTGTCTATTTAATGCTTATGAGATGTATTAGTTTATCTGGGTTTAATACATGCAATTATTTACTATTTCAGGATGACTTCAATTTCCACTCTGTTTACAAATCCAAGTTGTTTGAATTTCCTTCGGATGACCTGCCAGCTGGTATGATTTTTTAAATATTCATGACTTGTTGACTTGTTTTAGCCTAAGGCCAAATTTGTTGATCATATGTGGTAGATAATCTTCTGATGGTATATTGTTTATTTGTATATCTCTTCTATTTCCCTGATTAAATAAAAAAGCACTAAAAAAGTCTTAAACATTGAAAGTACCGAAAAAGAACCTGATCAAACATCTCCTAGACCTTTGTGTTGTGATGTATGTTTCTCTTACCAAGTCATATGGTCTATGGACTGCATCATAGCGTAGTATTTGTAGAAAGGACGTGACTGAGGTAGCCTAAAGATGAAAATAAACCCCACACATTGTCAGTGGTTGATAACTTTTCATGGATTTTTCCTATTTTGAGATACGGGGTGAGTACCGTGGTGTGAGCATAAGCCTGGGAGACAAGAATTTGCCACGTACCTTTGCTTATGAAAGTGAATGTCTTATCTCCAGTACCGTTCAGCTCTTTCACAACACTGGCTATAGTGCAGGTCATGCATTCCAGTAAAAATTAATTTTAAGGTGGAACTGTTTCAAGTGTTTGTAGTGATGAATCCCCAGTTTATATTGTGTGTGGAAGAAGAGGTTTTTTAAAAAATGAGTTTTTATCTGAGGGGTTGGCCTGTTAACTGAAGCTGAAAGTGCAGTATTTATGGCATCTCCCCGTTCTGTCAAGGATTTGCTGGTTTTACAGATGTGTTTTGCTCTTCTACAAAATATATCCTAGATAAACAAAACTGCCCTTCATAGGTACTATAATTTTGGTATAAACCTCCTTTAGACTAATTTCTTCAGAGAGTTACAGTTGTCCAGTCATCTTGTTACAAACTATTTGTCCTATAGTAAATGTTGGTTTCTTATGGTGCTGGGTACTGCACATAGATGAGTCCTTCCTTGGAGCGCAATGTGTGCGGGTTTGCTGGTTATTAAGCAAAGTAAAATCATTCAGAGAGCTAATCAGAAAAAAACAAGGAAAATTGCTACAACTGGGTTACCTTGATTTAAATTCTGCAGAAGGAATCTTTCAGAGTCTAAGGAAAACAGTATCCCAGCTTGGTGCCTCATGTCCTCTGATGATGATTGCCCAAGTAAGGTGGAGGAGGTGTTGAGATGGAGGGGCAGCACAAAAGGCTCATGCAGTGCAAGATGTTGACATCTGTATTATAAAGCATGTACATGCACCTTAGACATGGTCCATGGTTGTTCCCTGTACTCGTGGAGATGGTAGTGTAATAAGAACAATTTGTTGAATATAAGGGCAAATAATAAGTACATCTTTTATCACACTTTTCTTAAGGACGTGTCATTTAAAAGATTGGAAATAATGCAACCACTGATGAGTTTAAAATAAATCTTCTGTCTCTGGTTGTTAAAGTAGGAGACTGCTAGAGCTGGTACTTAGTAGACATCTATCAATTGTCTTATAAGACTTCATAATTAGTGAAATTTTATGTTTTCAAGATTTTGGAATAAAATTATTTTCTGCTTTTAAAATTATGAAGAGGAATTAATTGCAAGTATAATCTACCAGTCTGACTTCCACCAAAGCTTCTTGATTTTCACACAACCTATCAAAATAGAGCTTCAGAGTTCTTTGGGGTAGTCTTTGGTGGTTTTTTTTTCCCTCACAAAAATCCAAAGGTGGTTTTGTTGCCCTCACAAAAAATCCAAATATGCTTGTACGGTTTTGATTTCACTGTAGATAACAAGCTGCTGGCTGTGCTGTACAAAGCCCAGCATGTGACCATGGAAGACTGAATTAGAACCACTAGATTGTAGAAAAGTCTGAAAAAGAAGCTTATTGTGCAGTGCTAGTGGTCTCAATGTAACGTGGATAAGAGGTATAGGGTGCTAGTTTTCTATTGTATTGTTTAGGATCCCATATATGGAGAAATAAACTTTAATTCAGTCTGTTCTCCCACATGCCCATACTTGTTTTTGTAAAGCTTCTTAGAAAGGTGTTTCTGAGGTTTGTTGTGAAAGTTTCAGTAGATAGATGATATCCTCATTAGGAATCCCACCATTTTTCTTTGTCTGTGGTTATTCAATTTATCTCTGTCTTTAAGTCACCTCCATGCACAAGCACAGCTGAAGAGGACAAGAGCAGTCCGCACCATCCTCTCCTTCCTCACCCTTTTCCCTGTGTCTGCAGGAGCTCTGTTGTTCATCTCCCAACCTGCTGCACACCCTGCCCTACCTTCTCCTTCACTCCTTGCACATGCTGCCCCACTATTGTCTTTGCTTGGCACTGCTTCTTCCCTGACAGTCTGGAGAGCGCTGACTGTTGTCTTTTTTTTTTTTCCTTTAAACAATATTTGCAGTTTATTTCCAATAGTATTGTTGTGAATGATTTTTTGAAGTACTACAGCAGAATCATTATTATTAGTAGTAAGCACTGTGCTAGGTTATGTCGTCAGTATTTCTTATGTTACTTATTACTTTCATAATTTATCAATCTGCCTTACCTAAGGAGATCTTTCTTGATATCAAGATTTTCTTCTTATCTTTAAAAGAGTCTGTGTGCAAGCTAAAATTTCCACTCAGACTGGATGTATCATCAGATTCGATATTGATGTTAGGAAAAAAAATCAACTAATAGTGATTACTCAATAACAGTAATAGTAAAAGGACACACTATTATACAACTGTTCAATAGCAATGCATTGTTTACATTCTTTTGCTCCTTGGATATTAAGAAGACAAAGAAAGAAATTGCAGAAAATAATTAATTGTACTGTATTTTTGCAGTGGTCTGAGGAGGTAATGATAACTTTATATCAGGAAAGTTTGGATGGATGAGTTGGCATGCTTAGAGCATTTGATTTGGCAACCCTGTCCAATTCCTATCAGCGTTGGTTTTAATCCTACAGTTTGAACCTCATGCAGAAATTGCACATTTAATATACAGTAGGTGGGAGGTGGAACTATGAGAAACTTTCCTATCTCACCAGTGAAACTCAACTGTTTATGATTTTGTAACATAACCAGAAGTTACGTCCAGATGTATGTGAACTGGAAGTCCCTTAATTTACACAACTCCTGTAGTACTGAATACTTGTTGGCAAGACTGATAAAATCACTCTGGAATACTGAAAGCAATTTTTAATCCCTGGTGACTGAAAGGATGTCCAAAGCTGGAGAAAGTACAACGGAGGTGACAAAAAAAAAGGCATATTACAAAATAAGCAACTGCAAACATTTAATTTGCATGTTTCAAAAAAAGGTATTTGGGGTTATGCGAATAGTAAGCATGTTTATACAAGATTAAAAAAAGAGCAAGGGTCTTCTGCTTATAAAGATTACAAACATATTTCCCTTTCTGTGAGTGGCTATTAATATATTTGGTGAAAGGGACTTGGCTAAAGAATAAATTACTTGGTGCTTATGATTAGAGATTTAAGAAATCAAAAATACAGTGGGATTAGCAGGAGCAGGGAGGAATATTGTATTGATAGTGAGCATTGCCAAAATCTCATAAGGTTTCTCCCAACTCTAACATATTTTACTTTGTGAATAATCGTCTTAAGGCATTCATTCTGCCTTCTGTACTCCTCTTATTAATTTAGGTAGATACTACAAGAGCTTTGTGAAGTTGAATTCCCCAAAAATGTGATTTGCTCCACAGAAGCACAGTGCTAATAATATTACATGCTCAGTGTTGGTGAAGTTCTGATGTATAACATCTGCTGCACTTTCTGAAGCATGAAACCCACAGGTCATATGTTTCAGCGGACCTGTATTATCACTAGTAGAGTTTTTAATAAGAACCCTGTTACTAGGATACATCTGTAATGTTGCCTCCTTTCTAGCTAGAAACTTGAAAAAGGGAGTTGTTAACCGTGTCTGATATGTGGAAGAATGCCATACTACTGTCCTGTGGCTTTAGGGTCACTAATTGTTGGGCTGCATTCTATATTCAATGTATTTGCCTTTGTTTTCTGCTTAGAGTTCTGGCCAATGAATACTACATCACAGAATTTTGTTGTAAAGCCAAGACACAAAAGAAGTAAAAGGCAGGTATGTGCCCATTTTCTTGTTTAAAAGTACTATGCCATCAAGTTTGTTTTGTGTCTGATGAATCAATGTCTCCAGATGGAGTCCTGCTCCTGCTGTTGGTTTGGCATGAGATCTATCTGTAAATACAGCTGTTACAAAAAGAAGTATCTAATGTTGACAAAACGTTGTTGGGTTCTCTTGGACATTGCTTACCTGAAGAGTTACAAAATTGTGAAACACTGCTAAATTGCAATAAAAAAGTAACTAAAATATTTTCTCTCATTTTGATGTATCAAGTTTTATCACCAACTCCAAATTAATGAAAGATTTACAAGTATTTTTATGTTGCAGTGGTGACAAGTAGGTACTTCATGTCACTTGACTTTGATGTAAAATAAATATTCTAAACTGAGAGTTCATTTCCTGTTTATTAAAGTGGGGAAGCCACTAAGTGCAGTTGTTTTGTCTGTACCCTGGAAAGATAGCAGCAGTTCTTTGCATTATAGAATGGAACTCAAATGATGGTACAGGTCAAAATAGAGCCTGTCGGGGGGCTGTATAGTGCAGGTAAAAATGAAATACTGAGCACAGTGGGAGGAGAAGATGACTTTAACATCTCTGACTATTGTACACCTCTCAGAGGCAAAAGAGAAGCGAGAAAGACATTGGAGAAATTCCAGAAGTCATTCTTTTGAGGGTCTTACTTTGTATCAGGTGGTTTGCTACCTTTGTGTAAACTAGCCATTACTCTGTATTTTTAAAACATAACGATGTAATAACTCTCCTGGAAAACCCAGGAAAACAAGGACACCATGAAGCAGCATAGTCATAAATGTTTCTAAATGCAAAGTAAGCAGAACATGGATGCGAGTACCACATTCACTGTATTAATCAAGCACACAATCTCTTTGGAAAAGAAAGTTTACAGCTGACACAACCCATTTTTTTAGATTATCTTTTAAATGATTCTCTTTTAAAAAAGCTAAACTTGGAGTTAAATGGGTTCAAAGACTTGGTTTCATTGTTTAAGGTTACATAAACGTCCTGGCAGAGGTGAAAGAATTTTTTTAAATGATGCAGCTAAGCACCAGAAGTTTCTTGAGTATCTGAAACCAGAATTAAGACAATAGAAAAAAATGTATGTGTGAGAAGTGTGGTTCCCAAAGCTGTTTATAGTGATCAGTTACGCTCTCTCTGTATCCTGTTAGACTCTTTTACAGTTGTACTCTCTTTGTAGGTTCATCAGATT
This sequence comes from Nycticryphes semicollaris, assembly GCA_013400055.1. Lineage (NCBI taxonomy): Eukaryota > Metazoa > Chordata > Aves > Charadriiformes > Rostratulidae > Nycticryphes > Nycticryphes semicollaris. The sequence continues at coordinate 93,239 of VXBJ01003793.1, read as the reverse complement.
CCACGTAAAATTGAAGAGGAAACAAAATACATTGAGTTAATGATTGTAAATGATCATCTAATGGTAAGACTGACACACGATTAATCTTACGATTATCGCTAACATCAAATTGTCTTAATTGGTCCATAATGGATAACAATAAGTAACAACATACGGCCAAAATAAATTCAGTATGCCCTTAAGAGAAGAGATTATGGTCTCATTTACCATTGATGAAGTTACTTCTGTATTTTGGCAAGACAATTTCACCAAGAATGCAACAAGGCCTGGGTGTGAGAAGGAAGGGTGATAAATTAAAGCTTTGTGTCATAAAGTAGCTAATATCAGTGCTACTTAAGCTGATGATTTTTTTCTGGCTTTCTTGAGCACTTGTCTTAGTTACAACCCCTCAGCAATCAGTAATGCAGTTATTGCAATTGTGCAGCTGCTATTGACAGTGGGGAGATTATGATGTGTCCAAATCTAAAAGAGAAAATTACTTTGTTAAGCTTGTATACTTTCCATGGGAGAACATAAATAGGCTCTTTAATGTGGTGGAAAAAGACATAATAAAATTTAGTACTGAAAAAAAAAGGCTCATTGAAGTGGGAAAAGGCACAGATTTATGTCAGAGGAGATTATTAATAATCAGTGAAAGGAATATCAAAGGAAATGGTGAATTCTGCATCGCTTGCAGTCTGCAAATACAGACAGTGTACGTTTGTGAGATTTGTGGTGTCAAACACAAACAATAGGATTCCATCCTGAAGTATCTGGATAAAGTTAAGAGGCTGGTGATGCCCCTCTAGCTAGTAACGTTGTTGATTTTGTGGTCCTTTATGGCTATAAAATCGAAGTGTATATATACATTTTATGTACCCTTTCTGTAATGTACAGCTTCTTTCAATCAACACCCAAATAAGCATTGGAATGTAAAAGGAATGTGTCACTGTCCTTGTACAGCGTACTCCTCCATCAGCTCAGTTTGATGAACATAGCAATAAATTCTTGGTTTATAACAGACAATACTGGATGCAGAACTCCCTAAATTGGTGTATTGTGTTGATCCTGAAGACCAGAATCCACAACTTTCCCTTTGGGACATTGTATGTCTGGGGTGATTCCCCTGAAAGGACTGTGTTTCTTAATTTTAGTTAATTATAGTTGAGAGTGAGTCTACTTAGGAGCTTATTAGTTTAATCTCTGAAGCAAATGCCAGTAAACATCCATGACTGAAGAAGCCAAATTAATTTCCTCATGGGAGAAGGAAATATTGTATGCTCTGGGCTCCTCTTTCCCCATAGCCTAGTCTAGCACACTTGTATTTGGATTACTCTCTGTGTGTGCAGTAGATGCAGAACACCAGATGGGCTCAGTGTGGAGCTGACATCCCACAGAGTTGGAACTGTTTTCCCTGTTTACCCTCCCCAGGTGCTCCCAGAGGGAGCAATGAACATTGTGCTTCTTCCTTTTTTCCTCAGAGTCTGCTGTGTCCCACCAGTCCCCCTGGGCCACTCACCGCTGTGAGGGGTGCAGTGCACTCCTGTCTGCCCCCTCAGCTGCTCATCCTACCATTGCTTTCAGTCAGGGAATACAGCTTTTAAATCCCAAACGTTGAAATAGGCTTAAAAATTAGTATACTGAAAACGTTTCTGTAGGATGCTTAGAGAAGCTAGAGGCCTAAAATTTTGAGGGTTTAGTTGCAAATAGAGACTTGAGTATTACACTTATTTGCCTTTGTTACTGTGCTTTGTTTTCCATTTATTTTGTAGCTTTTTAATTTCATCCTTTCTACTGTTTTTAGCTTCACAGTCTTGTCCTTGTGTTTTTTAGAAAAATAATAATAAAAAAAAAAAAAACCCTCATTTTTGGTGGCTTGCCCCCATTCCTGCTTGAAAGAATGCCTTTCCCATCCCCAGGCTGCTGGATACATCTTTGCACTGAAAGATCCTAACTTCCAGAGAATATGGACAACTTTCAGTCCAAAATTAAGCACCATGCAGCACGAGATAGTTAAACATATCTGAAATCTTGGTCCTTTTGCCCAAAATTCTTCTGAGATAATGGTGTCTTTCATATCCATGGTGCTCATTTGTGTTTTTTTTCTGCAGCTATCTGCAGTGTTATCTTTATAGCACTGTACTCTAAATGTCCGTAAAGGTGCTATTGCAGTCTGATTGCTGAAATGTTTTAAACCATTCCACTTGTGAAATTGTACATGAAGAAATAAAGAAGACAGCTTAAGAGAGAACTGAAAAAAAAAAAGGAAGTCTGATAGATGAAAACACAGATGCAGGCACTCTTGGGGTAATACCTCTAATAATGAGAGCTGAGAGGTAATACCTCTCATCTATGGAAATAGTGTTGCTAATGTCTAAAAATCACCAATAATAAAGATAATGAAGAGAGTAACAATATGTTCCTGTTATATAGCATTTTTCAGTAAAAATGCTATATAACTTTCCAAACAGGAATTAATATAGCAGTTGTTGTCAAGTATATCAGTAATGTGCATTTCTGATCAATTTTCTACTATTTCTTATTAGCATTACATTCAGCAGAGGAGACCAAACCTTGCATAGGGGTTTTCCTGGTGATGTAGGTGCTTTTTACTTCATGCATTTTTGGAAACAGAACTTATTTTTCTGAAGTATATGTAACTTGTCTCTGTTTGTTTTGCAGTGCAAAAAGCATCGTTTGTCAGTTGGCCATACAAACAGCTATGCTAAATCAGTTGTGAACATGGCAGATTTAGTAAGTATTACTCAACTACATGTTCTTCTGCATGTGAGATGAGTCATATGACTCTTCTGCAGGAGTTGTCAGTTCATGGTATACCTAATAATAACATGTGTGAAGATCACAAATTTTCATCTAGAACCACAGTCAGCCTTTGTCTAATGTAAAGTATTAAGAGATATTTTGTGACTTAAAATATTTAAGTATCCGGCTGGATCTATTCCTTGAGCTCAAGTCTTAAAAGAATGTTTGAAGTGGGAGACTTTTTAACACAGGATCCCTGTGTTGACAACTGAAAGTCCAAAAGACAATCTGAAATTAGAATGCACTAAAATTTCTCCAGAGATAAAGCATTTGAGTAAATGAGTTAGAATAGGGACATACAAGTGGGTTATGCATATAATATATACTCTTGAAATTATTTGGTATGGAGTATTAATCCCCAACAGGATGAGTCTTTCTTAGTGATTCAGCCAGCATGAGGTTAAATACTCCCATAGAGATGTATCACAGCGAAAATTGGTTTTATAGATCACTATTTGGTAAGAGTCCTTATGTGTCACTAGAGTGAGCTGGACGTTATAAAAGACTCATTAATTCCAAATCTTTGGACTATTTGGAATGGTTCTATAGAAATTTTTCAAAAATCCCATTTCTCTTGTATGCATATCTGCTTCTGTAGGACCTGCAAGGGATCTTTCTGCGGGCTGAGACAGCTGATTAAAGAATTGGACCTAAAATTTGGATTTTACTTTGTTTTCATGTTTGTCAGTTTTATGAGATAGTTACATAAAAATGCAAGCTGTTACCAAAAAAAAAAAAAGGGTAAACCTCACTTTATTCTATTTGACATAATATATTTGTTCATTCTGTTAATGTACTAGATATATAAAGAACAACTTAACACCAGGATAGTATTGGTTGCCATGGAAACCTGGGCTACTGATAACAAGTTCACCATATCTGAAAATCCCTTGGTGACCCTACGTGAATTTATGAAATATAGGAGGGATTTTATCAGAGAGAAAAGTGACGCAGTTCACCTTTTTTCGTACGTAACTTCGTGTGACATTTTATTACTGTGTTTTATTCTTTCCTTGGGGGTTGCTTGTCACAAGTGGCTGATGCATCTCTATTCTGTTGTATGTGTGATCCACAATAATTCAGAAAATAATGTTTCTGAAGGGGATGTGGGAAAAAGTTAACGCACAATCTGCCTGCCAGTGCACCTGGGGGTTTGACTCTCATTTTAGTTTTAATGTACTAAACTCAAGCTGCATGTGCTGTCATCCTTGGTTGTTCTGTGCAGTTACCTACTCTGCAAGCGCAGCTACCTGGAAAGTGATGCATGGTTCTACCTTGGGGGTTGGCTTCTTCAGCAGTAGAGCATGGACAGCCCTGTTTTATTATTTAAAAGCAGAACATTGGTTTTGAAACCAAGGAGGTTTCCTGCTTAACAAGCATTATGGCTTGTTTACTTTGTTGAATGACCCGCATGTTGCAGGATTACTGTTGTGTTTCAGTTCCGAAACAGTTTGTTCCCTGAGAGACATGTGCTCCATGAAGAAGTTGCGAGGAATGTTATTTTCCCTTCATCTCTTAATTGATTAAGACTGATAGAACAAAATACATCTACAAAAATAGAGGGTCATGGTTGACATTTTTGATCCACACAAGGCGGGCCAGATGACATGCTCTGGAGTCCTTATTCCTCTCTGCTGACTTGTAGGAGCCTATATGATTAAACTTAACCTAAACACCTCATTTTCACATGACTCCAGTAGTGTGCCAGGATACCCAACCCCAGTACCCAGCCTCTCAGAATTTTTTGCATGTACTTTATGCTGTCTGACTTCTGTCATGAATAGAGCTAGTAAGATCTGCAAGTGTTGCCTGCAGATTTTATTTTCTGTGTCTCAGTTTTTTATCTGTAAAATGAGGATCAGTTTTCCTCATGTCTTTTGTGTATCTTCCTGATGATGTTTTAAGGTCTTTGGGGGAAGTCTGGTTCTTTTGAATGTTTCTGGACTGGCTAGGGCAAAGAGAGCTCTATGTGCTCTGTGACTTGGACTCTGGATACCCCTTTAGTGCCAATTCCAGTACTGTCTGTACCACCACCACTGATGCCTGAGGTATTGCATTCATAAACTGTTCAGAAATACCAGTTTCTGAAATAGTGTCTGTGAGAGAGATATGGCTAAGTTGGGAGGTGAGGTTGGCTGCTGTGATGGTACACTGGGTTACAAATGAACTTCCAATTTCAACACGGATAGTGCATTGTATTCTTAATGTGTTTCTGTCTTCCTTTGAAAAAAACAATTTGGTGTAGCTTGGATGGATCAGTGTGTATTTTGCTTTCAGTAAATGGCAGTCATTCATGCTGACATGGGCAGCACCAAAGAGATCATTAGATTTAGACTCACAGTGCAGCTGTCCGTTGGATAAGATGGGTTGCAGTTCCAGGGAGTTTTTGCCTACCTCTGCATCGGGGAGCCACTAATGCATCTCCCTTAGAGTTTTGCCACGTCACCGTTGCCATGTCTTTTTACTAGTTCCCCATGCATTGGCAATATGTTGGCCTCTCCTGTGCATGTCAGCAGAAGTCACTTGCTGCAATAGTATGTCAATGAAGAAACATCTGGTGAGATTCAGGTGGTTTGGCAAAATAGTCCCATTATGCTTTCTAATATTAGATAGGTTGAGGAGGAGGAGGGTAGGTGGTATGCCTTTTGTGGAGATAATTTATCATATGAGGTTTGTGAGTGGTTATCTGTTTTCCCCTTTTCTTTTTTTCCCTGTAGTTCGCGGGGTAGTGGTGCTAACCAGCAAATGCTAGTTTCTCATTTGTAAATCAGAAGGTAAATACTGGGATGGATAGTTGCAAAACTCATGGGCTGAGCAGGGTAAACTTTCTTTTCTTTTCCTTCTTGTCAAAGGGGGAGTCGATTTCAGAGCAGTCGGAGTGGTGTAGCCCACACTGGTGGAATCTGCTCCTTGCTTAAAGGCGGAGGTGTGAATGAGGTAGGTGGGGATACTGGTATGAGAAAAAAGTGGTGGAAATTTGTCTGCACAGAATTTATCAGTGCAGACATGTTCCTCAAAATATCTTCCTGCTTCTTTGCTGATGCAGACTTTTAGTGCAGCTCTATAGAAGGGACGTCTCAATGAGGGGAGATGAGTGAATAAGATTAGATATGGATTCAAATACACTTTTCTGCAGATTCTGCAATATACTGTCATTTGTACTTGCAGTCACAATGAAAGAAAAGATCAGACTTTCTCTTACTTAACTTGTCCGTAAGCCAACATTTAGTTTTCCTCACTTGTCCATTACCTAGCTGCTCTGAAGTAAGAGCTCTAGCACTGTGTATCTGATTCTGCCTTTTTTTTTTTTGCCTTGAAACAAGAAAAGCCTCACTTTCATCTGAGATACCTGTAAGTCACTAATTACTCTTCCTACCTTGCTTGTTTATTTCAGTTTGGAAAGCCAGACTTAATGGCAGTTACCCTGGCACAGACTTTGGCCCAAAACATTGGCATTTTCTCAGACAGAAGAAAACTTATAAGTGGTAAGGTTGTTTACTTTTTCACTCTGTCTCAAGAGAAAATCTTAAAAGGTGGAGGATCTTATCAGTGCCAATCTGATAGGTACTGGAGAGAGATGATAAGAGAAAGATAAAGTATATGTGCAGAAATAGACACAAGTCATGGTTCTGAGAGCAAAGGGCTGAGACCAGAGCAAAGCAGTCTTAGGCAGGCGGTCTCCCTCTGCCCACAGGGGAGTCACCTGAGGGAAGGAGGCAGGCAGGAAGGGACGGAGAGCGGAGGAAGAAGCTGCTAGATCCTGCTATGTTGGCTTGTGTTTACAGTCCAGATTATGCATTTTTGTGTGAATTATTGTTTGGGTTTATTCTTTTTTCAAGTGAAGATTTCCCCCATCACATCAGTATAGTAGTAGAAATGAAATAATAAATTAGTAGAAGTGTTCATATGGATAATTTTTATTTTTTTTACTCTGAAAATTTGGAAATCGAATATCGTGACACAGGAGAAGGCAGGAGAGCTGACTCATGATTGCCAAATGCTGAAGGCTGACACTCTACTTTCCCCTAACTTCATTTTAAGAGAAGGAAAGAAAAACAAGATGTGTTTTCAAAGCTCAGGATTGTATAGAATCACGTATAGCTTTTGAAAGAAAGTTTGTTTGCATGCACTGATACGCTTAAACTAAGTAGTGCAATAAACCAGCAAATTTTCCTTTTCAACTTGTATTTAAATGTGAAATGGAATTGACTACAGTGTGGATTCTGTGATAAGAAATGTGTTATTTTGGACTCCCAAGATTCAAGATGTAATTTTTTTTTTCTTGTTGCTGTCAGGTGAGTGTAAGTGTGAGGACACATGGTCTGGATGCATAATGGGAGACACAGGGTAAGGCATTTCACCAGAGGAAAGTCATGTCCTTCATACAATGACATAAATGTGTGAAAATGTTCGCCTTTTGTAGTTCAGCGGAATATTTTCTGTGAATAGTTTCTCAGAAAGTAAAGTATTAGCTGTACAACATACATAGCAAAGACATTTTCAAAGAAATGTGAGAATAAATGTGTTAATGAGACAATCTGTGGAGTTTTTTGGTGACTGCTGATTTAACTCAGAGGGCACAGGACTCAACAGCCTAGCCAGGTCATTGCTAAGAAGCAGAAGTGCGCTTAGCTTCTTTTCTCCTGCGAGTTTGCTGTTGAGTTGTGGGGACAAATGAGGACACATCCTAATTCTTGAAATATTATTGTCAAGTTGTTTAAGTATGTCTCATTTTCAGTGTTTCTGCTGGAATCTTCCATCTATATCTGTCATTTTTTTTATCCTCCTTTCTGTGTGGTAGACTTAGAAAGGCTGCTCCCATTGGAGGTTGAGTACGTTTACACCTACATGTAATGTCACTGGAGAGATTTCATCTGAAGACTAGTGAATCAGCAAATTTTTGCTGCTAGATGAAATTTGATGCTTTCTAAAGTCTGTATTGAGAACTTAATTCTTCATAGTACAGGCCTGTCTTTTGTCATGTATATGAATTAAACAATAGTCCAGTTTTAGATCTAGACAGTGCTCTTTAAATTAATTTCAGACTGACCTGTGAATTTTCAGAGTAGCTTTGTGGTCAGAAGAATTTTGAACAAAAAAGCATATTTTATTCAAATCTTTTTGGAAAAGTGAACACATGCCTTTTTCACCTTGTCTACCTAAAAATATACCAGGTCAGATTTTTATGATTTTTTTGGTATGTTAAAAAGCCGATCTGAGAAGCATTCTTGATTCCTGTAGAAGTGATTCCTTATCTAACGATCTTTAAATTCTTTATCTGAAATCCAAACCTTTCATATAGTTAGATACACAAAAAAAAGCTTGTATTTACATAGCTTATTGGTGAAGTATGGCGAATCGTACGTTTTCTGTAGTCTTTAGATCTAAATCCTAAACATTAGAGATGGCAAAGAGCCATTATGGTTTGCAGATCATCACTTCTGGCAATGTGGGATTATTTGGTGTAGCATTTGTGCTAGTATTTTTTTACCCAGTAATGAACTGATAAAGGAAAGTCCTTGAGGTTCCAAAATCTGCTTGAAGCAGACTAAGGACCTAATAGAAAGATCACTGAAGTTACTTTGGGAATTGCACAATGAGCAGGCAATCTTTGTCCTCCTGTGGTATGTGCGGGAAGAAATAAATGTATTTCTGAAATAAAGCCAATTAGTGGAACACGTCGTGTTTGTGAGAACTACACACTGTGTAACATGATTTGTGGTATTTGGCATGAAATAACTTAGTGACATATTGTAGACCTCTCACTTTCCAAGTTCTTTCGCATTTACTGAAATGATTTACAAATTAGATAGCGTTACAAGTAAATCATCACTTTGAACAGTGTGTTTTTGTACTTTTTCTAAAGTATAACATTACACTTCTTATATTTTGAAAAAAGAAAATACAGTGTAAAAAGTGCTATAGAAAGTAATCCTTTCTTCTGTACAGGTATTATCTTCCAAGCAAGTTCTCCAAATGTGATATTGAAGAATATCATGAATTTTTAAACAATGGAGGTGGAGCCTGCCTCTTCAATAAACCAAACAAAGTAAGTATTACCTTATTAATGAGTACTATTTCTTTTTATTTTCTGTTTTTGATGAAACCAAGAAAGATAACGATAAAGTCAGAGAAAAGAAACACTGTAATTTTGGTATTTCTGTTTCTCCCTCAGTTCTAAATTTTCTGCTGAAATGAGTGACAGTAGCTGGTTTGAGTTCAGAGCAGTTTGGAAATGATATTTAAATAAATTTTAATAAGTGGTTTCATGTCCAGAGTTCTGTTGGCTTTGATCTAGACCTTTACCTCACATAATTTGTTCTGAATATTGTAAATAGAGTATGTTGCTGAAACTGTTTGCTGAGGTTTCAAGTGTCTTGGTAAACTTTTGCACAGCTTGAATTCTAATTTACATTGGACTGATATCTTTTGGTACAAATCTCTGGAAGCTGAAATAAGATTGCTTGTATTTCACATCTGTCCTAAGACGAAGACACAGCTCTTGGAGCCTCTGCAGGGAGTGCACTGCCACGCTACTTAGTGGCTTTGCAGGCACCAGCGGCTACAAGTGGTCGTGATATCCTCCCTGTTCAGAGAAGGCAAGGCTTTTACAGTGGCTCTCAGAAGGGAGTTTGAGAAATGGAACTAGTTTTTCTAAAGCTGGAAGAGAGAGAGCAGGACAGAAAGCCCTGTGGATTAGGGGACAGACACTAGGAAAGCCTGTGGCTTCTGGGTGTCTGTTATACTCCTCATTCCCCAGGAGCTGCCCACATAGTCCCCATTACCGTCACCAGGGTATGTCATCCCCTGAACTGCGCGTGCCTTGTGAGAAGTGCTTGGATCATCTTAGCCCTGTGTTAGCTCCTTCCAGGTCAGCGATTGTGACTGTGCATAACCCTGCCTTATGCTGGATAGTCACCCAGATGGGGAAGGCTGGTGAATCACTACTGGACCCTGGTCCTCAGTGCCACTGTACCTTGCCTCATTTAGCAGGGTGTGTTACCTCCCTAAAGGCTTGGGGGCAGGAGAGCTAGAAGAGCATCAGCACCCACTTACATGACTGACACAGCTGCTACAAATTTGCCTCTAAAGTACAAAGTCAGAGGTCTTGCTGCGTGAGTCTTGGAAATGAGGAGAAATGGGGAATATCTCTTGAGACAGTATTTGCCTTTTCTTTGCTTCTCTTGTCTCAATTTTGGCCTGCTAAACAGGTATAGTCATGTGAAATACACAAAGAGTATGAAACGCCTGAGACATTTAAGGGAGATAAATACAAAACAAGGCTAAAGAAATGCCACCCAAGATGCAAGCATGTCTACAGTGGACAATTTCCAGCAGGATTTCAATATATTCCTCCTCCATGTAATGAAGTATATGTTAAAATGTACAGTAATCAGGATAATGATCTCGACTCTTTTCTAATTATAATTAAAGTTATCTGTTTAGTGGCTGTGTCTTTCAGCAAGCAGAGGAAAGACAGTCCAAGTGGAGAAAAGATAGCTGAGGTGACCACAGGTGTAAAAGAGAAAGTAAATTCTGGAGTAATTTGTGTTCCTCCTGGAGTGGCTGTGAAAAAATGCACATTCTAACAACCACAGAATGTCAATAAATGTTAGAGAAAAGAAGATATCACAACTGTATAAGCTGTCTGCTTATCTCTTGAAAGTCTTCTTTTCGTGGAAGAATGTATTATTAAAAGAGGAAAGAGAGCACTATCATTTGATAATAAGATGTAAGATTTCTCATTATTTAAAATGCAACTGCATTTTAGAAGTTTGCTTTTTCCCATCTCATTAAAGATAGAGAGAAAAATCAGTGGTTTTATTGCTTTGCTGAGTGAATTGTTTCCATGGTGTAATGTGTCTTACTTGGGCTTATTTTAGTGCTTATGTTCACATACCCATCTGTCACTTGATAAAAAGTGATTACTCTCATCTCAGTTTAGATTGGAAGCATTTACAATTTTTCCTAATGGCATGCAGAAATGTGAAGTTAGATGTGGAAGCCATGGTGACTTAGACTCCTTTATGTGTTGTTGTTTGGGTTGGTTTAAAGTTATTGTCAGTGGATGTCTGTCTAATTCACAAGGCTGTCAAAGAGATGTGTTTCCTAGTAAGGGTGGTGAAACACAAGCTTACTTTTGCTTTTCGAGAGATATGAGATAAAGGAAAACTGATGTAACAAGGTGCAGTGTTCAACAGTGCTCCACTGTAAGATCAGCTGTGATGCTGAAAACTGCATCAACGACTGCTGGAGCAGATGGAGTATATGTTCTTTTCAAATGGATGGATGAATTACATGACTTTATGGTAAAAGTTATCTAATTTGCTTTTCATGTTTTTTTTTTTCTTCCATTTCATATTCTTCCATATTTAGCTGTCCCTATGTGCTGCAACTGTGGCTTAATCTTTTAAAGCAGGACCCTCTGTTACTGCCATGTACTTGACTGTATTGTGCAGCGCACATCTAGAGATACTGAAGAAGTTAAGGTGTCTGGCAAAACATGTCGGAAACAAGCAGTTTTATCAATTCTTTAATAATTCTAAAAGATAATTGTTTGCTTACATTTACATTACATAACATTTACATTGAATTGTACATACATGCTGCAGTCAAATTTCCATTTCAATAGAGGGAGCTAATAATAACACAGTAGCCCATGGCACAAGCATCAGGCTGATTTGTGGCACAGTGAAGTACACGGGGTGATGCTTCATCCTGTGAGTTACTAACAGAAAGGCAGCAGCCATAGAAACACACTATACCCCAAGTGATGTGCAGCTGGCTTATAAGCGGTCGATTCTGGAACAATCATAGTTTCATTGGAGAACTCAGGACAATATGCAAAATTTTACTCTTGGTGGCAGAATTATATGCCTTCTCATTTATGTAAGAAAAGCTTCTCTGATGGTCAAAGGGAAAAATCTTTTTATTTTCTTTTTGAAGAATTATCTTTAGGAATTTTAGGAAACTGCAAACAATGAAACTGCAAAGAATATGGTGTAAATGTCCATTGAAAGAGAGCATAGCACAGGTCCTATGTAAAAACTGGTAAAGGAATCTTGCCCCTGAGAAACTACTACTACAAATGTACAGATTTAGACTTTTAATTTTAGAGGGGAGGCTGAAAGAAAAGGGGGGAAGCCTCACTAACTGTACTTTCTTATCTGCCTGTGACACATGCTTATGGGAAACTACTGAAAGTTCCAGCTGTGGTAGAGAAAAAGGGAAGGTAAAAATATATGCCTTCAACAAAAACTGACAAAGAAGCCCCACCTCTCCCTGCATTTCTGAGTCATGTGCTCCCAAAGGACAAATTTTTTTTATGGCTATTCCTTCTGAAGGAATCCTTTAGGCTTTGTCCTGGGACACAGCTCTCATCAGTTGAATTCTAGAACAACAGCATTTGCAAACTCTATGACAATAATTAATGTTTTTTTCTTTTGTTGTCATATCTTTTGGTTTTCATTGTGGCTTTTGCTCTAAGACTGCGTCTGCTGTAAAAATGGTAGTCATGCACTGAAGATCCTATGGACTTGGCAATATTGCTGAACTTGTTCACAGCATTGTTAGTTCTCTACACATTTTGTTTGTGTTGTTTCTAGTCCGCTTCTCCCTGCGTTGTAGGTAGTTGTTTTTGGTTAGTGCCTTTGGAGTGCTAGCTAAAAAAATATGTTGTACGGAGTAAATATGACAAGGATTCCCTTAGGAAAGACATACCCTGTGATTTCTGATTTTTCCCTGCTGATTTCTGATTTTACCTTGCAGCTTTTGGATCCTCCAGAATGTGGCAATGGCTTTGTGGAAGATGGAGAAGAATGTGACTGTGGGACGATAGCAGTAAGTGTTATGTACTTTAAATTAGCCACTAGATTCTCCTGGAGATGGTGCTGCCCGTTGCTGCCGTTAACATTAAGAGGAGGAATACAGGCGGTGTTAAGGTCCTGTAACAAGGATTCATCATTTCTTACCTTTTCCATCATGTTTAACACCATGTGCATGCTCCCTATCACTGCTATTGAGATTAAGTGGAGGAAGAGAGGCAAGGTTAAGGTCCTGTGGCAAAGGATTTGTCATTTCTTACTTTTTCCCATAATGCTTAGCACAATGTACCACAGCTTTTTTTATTTTATCACCGCATAAATTCTGAGGAGTAATAGTACTATGTACCTGTGCAGAATCAGGCCTTAAAAGATATCAAACAAAGTATTTTCCTAGATGGGAACATGACTGGTCAGTGCTAAAACATCAGTATTTAATGATTGACACTGTGAAGTTAGAAAAATTATTTCCTATATTGCATAGGAAACAGCAACTTCATGCTTCACAATGCATGCCCTTTTCTGCCTCCAAGTGACTAAAATTCTGGTTAAAAATCTGTTTGGGTAGTGTGCTAAGCTGAGAAGTAATAAGAGAGCTTGGTGCCTATCTGCTTTTCCCATGTATTCTGTTACAAGTGTATGTGTTCCTCAGGAGTGTGCCAATGAAGGAGGAGAGTGCTGCAATACTTGCACCCTGACGGCAGGCTCCCAGTGCAGCAACGGGCTTTGCTGTCGGAAGTGCCGGGTAAGGGCAGTGACTTTCACGGCAGCATCCTGGCGGGAATGCATCCAGGTAGCTGCAGGCACTGTAGCACATGTCTTTGATTATTTTTCTGAAAGCTTACCTTTTAAAATTGGCTGAAAACTGGTTCATCTGGGGCTATTCTCTGTCCTTTAGACTTCACTTCTTAAAGCAGGGACTGTGATTAAATGCAGAGGTGAATTAAAGCTTTTCATTTTTAGACAAGTTTGAAAGGGGTTAAAGTTGCACAAGGTTTCATTAGATGTTCTTTTTTAAACACGCACATCCTTACCTGTGTGCCGCTCCCAATGCCCTATGTATTCCTCTGGATTTGCTTCATGAGACTGAATGGGCAAATTGTACCGCAGAGGGCCTGAGAGAAGGCTATAGTAAAAAAATCAAACCCAAACCAATGCAGCTAGCAGAATTGTTCAGAAATGTTTGTCTAAGACACCTGACTTCAGTTTTAGTTAGCTCTGCCTGTGTCTCCCTATGTTTGGACTGACTGAAATCCCATTGACTAAACAGAATAAAGCCTTATGTAAACTAGAAAGTATTCTTCCTGACACAACAGTAAATAGTAAAAGAAGTTTATCCATATGTTGACTGTAACGGAGCACAGCTAAATATAAGTTCTAATAGTTGTTCACACTCATTTAGTAATAATGATAATTATTATTAATGTTATTAAAAATGTGGTGTGCTATGGGCATTATCTGTGGGCATTTGAGAGTTTCATTTCCTAAGGAGGAACATAGGTAGTAACTGTGGACTACATTCTTGTCTTTGTCCTCATCCTAATGCTAAAGCATCTAAGTCACATAGGCACCATATTAAAGACTAACAGGACAAAATTGAGCTTCTGAGTACCTACATTATTTTTGCAAATGAGACAAGGATTTTTCTACGTATAGAGTGGGTGAGGGTGAGCCAATGAAGAGAAAGAATTTTGCAAAACATTTCCCTAGGAGGTGTTAATCAGGACAACTCAAAAGACAGTTTCCAAACTTGGAGTTGCCTTCCCCTCTAATACCGTACCTGAATGGAGGTAGGACTGCAAACAAAACATGGTGAGTGTACATCCCAGCATCCTGTACTCTGATAATATTCCTGTCCATCTGCATTTTGCAGAGCCTCGTAGGAAAAAGACAAGCTGAAGGCTGAGAAAGTACCAGAGTCTAGCTTTTCCACTAGTGTGTACCCATTCACATCAGCTGTGGAGTTAGCAGTTTTCCCCCAAAAAACCCCCATGTATGTGCATGCAGATGCAGAAAAATTTAATCACAGAGCTGCAAAATGAACTGGGTATCAGAAACTTAAGAAAGCTTTCAGGGAAAATAAAGGTTCTGCACCAGCAATTGACAATAATGGGATGTTTTCCTGCTTTCACAGGTCTTGAGAGTTAGCACAGAAGTCTTTAACCAAAATGCCTAGTTAGGTCACTGATACATTTTTCTGTTGTTAAATATCTGGTCACTTAGAAAGTGGTGTCAAACTGTACAGAATTCAGTACATTTATTAATAGTTTCTGTTCTACAATAGAACATTGTAATAACCATAGTATTTATACCCAGAGCTTTGCAGTGTTCTTCATCCTTAGCAAGGAAATCAGGATCACTCTCCCTGTGTTATAAGGAAGAGTTAAATAGTCACAAAAAGGCACAATGACCCGGTAAAGATAATGCTGCAAGGCACTGCAGTATTGGTTTGATAAAGTCCCAGGAGAGCACTTATCCTGCTCAGCCCCACGCTTGAGGCACTCAGGCAGGAAGAGGAGTCTCAGAGAGTGGTACCACTTGCACCAGGAAATGGCCAGTGGCTTGGTAGGTGCGATGTCCACATCAGGGAAAGGAAATTCTTCTCCCTTTAATCAGCATGTGAAAATTTCCCATTTTTTATTTTAGTTCAAATTCTTATAAAGCATTGCATTTAAGACAAGACGGAGAAATCAGGACACTAATTTTCTGTCTTTTTTTTCAGTTTGAACCTAAAGGAGTTTTGTGCCGAGAAGCAGTGAATGATTGTGATATTGCAGAGAACTGCACAGGAAATTCCAGTCAGGTGATTTTTATGTCTTCTATCTAGGAGATGAAAAAAAGCACCTGTAGTCTCTCAGTCACTATGAATGTTACTGTTTTTTATAGTAAGGTATATAAAAATTGTATTAAAACTGCTGATGCTAAAAGCCAAGCATAATACTGAAATAATATTCCATATGACATTTGTTTTATGCTTTGCTTCCATGCTTGTCTGATCTATGATCTGTTAATTATTTTCTCTTTCTATAGTGTTCTCCCAATATTCATAAAATGGATGGATATTCATGTGATAACAAGCAGGTAATTAGCATGGCAATTTGTTTTACATTTTTTTCTGCTTTTATAGATTGCATTTTATAGATTTTGGTTTAAGATCTTCGAAAGTCACTGGGGACAGTTCTGCTGATGTTCGTGAGTTTTGGGTGCTAGGCATATTTTGGAGCTAAGCATTTAAACTCTCTACTTTCTCTTCAGTAGAATCACATATTAGTTATCTGAGTAGAAATCATGTGACATATTTGTATATTATACAACTACATATTTTGGAAATTCAAGTTATTTGAAACTTTTTCTGTATTGTTTCTTTCTTTCTAGGGTATTTGTTTTGGAGGAAGGTGTAAAACCAGGGACCGGCAGTGTAAATATGTCTGGGGTGAAAGTGAGTGAATGTGATTGTTTCAAAGTTGGTTGTCATTCACATGGCTTGAAAAGTTATCTTGGCTAATAAAAATTATGGAAGAGACATATTCAGAACCATTAAAACCAGCTTGGACAGTATGTCCCTCCCTCTTCTGCCTACACACACACACATTTTGTCTTTCCATCCTCTTTTCCAGCTCTTTCCTTAGTGTTGGTTGACTTACTGGTGATTATTCTGAAGTCTTAGGTTTAAGTTCTCATTAATAACAGCCTAGGGAACCTGTATTCACATTTATTGTTCTATTTCAGTGGCTTCTGGACATTTTGGACCAGTAAACCCTGGTCAATCTGAACAAAATATTAAAACAGTCTTGTGGTACCAGCATAAAACTTTTTATTGGGAACACTGTGCAGAGTTTCACAGGCCACCTGCAGATTGTGTGACTGCAGTTCACAGATCAAAAAGCTCTGCTTTGATTGTGCATCCCCATTTCCTAGGACTTGGCTTTTCAAAGTCTTCATCATCTTAGAAGAGATTTGTTTCTGTTTGTAGAAGTGACAGCTGCTGACAGGTATTGCTATGAGAAGCTGAATATTGAAGGGACTGAGAAAGGAAACTGTGGAAGAGATAAGGACTCTTGGATACAGTGCAATAAACAGTAAGTTGATCCATTTAGAAAACAACTGGTATGAGGTTGTTTTTTTTTATTTCTGATCTAGTTCTTTAGCTGGCATGAAAAGACTAAAAAAGCCTCTATATGGATCAGACTTCTGATCTTCTGCAGACCTTACTGCAGGAAATTCTGGAGGAAGCAGAGTGTCAAGAGGCAATGATCTTTGACAAAAGATCTGAGCTTTGGGAGTGCTTGGACCAGAACTGGTCCAAGTTCCCTTGGTTAGGCTTAGCAGTGCAGGGAAGAGCAGCTTGTGCTTTCACATTTCAGTGTGGTGTTCACTTTTTATGCTGTCTGTGCCATCGCGTTGCTAAGTTGTGTTAGTTTTCATCGTATTGTGACTTTCTACATCTTTTCCTGCAAGTTGCTGCCTAAACCAACATTTCACATTCTCTATTTAAACAGTTGATTATTTCTGTCTATTTCTGAACCTTTTGCCAGTCCTTATCAAACTGCATCGTGGTTTTGCAGAGGAGTTCTCCCTTCTGTCAATGCCACTAAAATTCTAGTCCTAAGGTCCTTTTTTACTTTTCTGTGCAGATTTGGTAACCTTTTGTTCCATTACAAATTATTGAGTAAAAAACATTCAGTAACATGAGAGATGATAGACAGTGCACAAGTCTCTGCACATAGAATCATAGAATGGTCCAGGCTGTAAGGGACCTCAAGGGTCATCTAGTCCAACCTCCTCACAGTCAGCAGGGACACCCCCAAGTAGACTAGGTTGCCCAGGGCCTCATTGAGCCTCACCTTGAATATCTCCAGGAAAGGGGCCTTAACCACCTCCCTGGGCAGCCTGTTCCAGTGTTCAACCACCCTCATAGTAAAGAACTTATTCCTAATATCCAGTCTAAACCTGCTCTTCTCCACCTTAAAGTCATTGCCCCTTGTCCTGTCACTGCAGGCCTTTGTAAACAGACTCTCCCCAGCCTTCCTGTAGGCCCCCTTCAGGTACTGGAAGGCTGCTATTAGGTCTCCCCGGAGTCTCCTCTTCTCCAGGCTGAACAACCCCAGCTCCCTCAGCCTGTCGACAGGTGAGAAAGCTGTAAAGTCTCTTCAACAGCTGAATTCAACTTGATGTCTCTAGTTCCCTTATGTATGTGTCATATGAGAGATTGTTTAAGGCCAGTATCTACTGCTTCTCCTGCATGGGCCGGTTATTGTATCTTAGTAAGATATTAGATCAGTTTGATGTAGCTTGTTCTTGACAGCTCCCTGATTGCTATTACTCAGAGCATTTTTGATAATACATCATAAAATAGATTCTTTTCCCAGTCTAAGCTCTGAGGAGAATAATTTTCTTAGGAAACAAGACATTATTTATGGGAGTTACTGTCAGTGGGAAAAACCTCAAGGAATAACAAACATGCTACAAAGCAAGTGAAGAAATCTACATTTTTCTGATCACCCGTTTTCACTGAATTTTCTTTTCTGTGAGTATCTGTTTATTCTCTCCATGCAGGGATGTGCTTTGTGGATACCTTCTGTGCTCCAATATATCCAGTGTGCCCAGACTTGGAGAACTTGATGGTGAAATCACATCATCAGTCTTGCAGTTTGGAAAAGTTTACAATTGCAGGTAATTGGAAATCCTGAAAACAGAATAGAAACAGTCAATATCCATCTCACATAGAAAAGCAAGCAGTTTTCTCATTCCTCGGTAGAGACCAACCGTTTCCATTAATTTTTTCCCCCTATTACCACATAAGTGTTATTCCAGCTCAATCTTTGTTAAGCTTCAGGAGATTGACTAGGGCACTGGGGAGAGCACACCTGCTTTGCAGTCCCCTCTGTGTGGTAGTTAATTTTCCCTATGGAGACATAATGCTCTTTCTCTGGCCCCTTGATTTTACATTCTTTAATGTGTGCAAAGTACTGAGTGTGCTCATGTGCCTGCACTGCCAAACCTAACTGCCAGCTTAATACATTGCCACATGTTAGCTGAATCCCAATTCAGCTATGCTGAATATATTATATATATATATATATGCTGAATATATGAGAACCGGGTGTGTTCTCATAGCTTAACACAACTGTAAGATGAAGTAAAGTCCTACACAAGTAAACTCAGTGCTTTATCTAACACTAGCTCTTACACAGGAAGAATGGTCTTAGTTTTCACCATTACATTCGTTTAATGTAGTTAATACTGTGTTTAGGTTTGTTTCACATTAGGGCAGTGAGATTATAATAATAAGATATAATGGGAGTGAGATAGAAGATATAATAAATGAGATATAATAAGCCATACTTGCTTTTTCCTGGTCCTGGGCATTGTATAATGCAGACAGAAATGAAGGCAGCAGCCCAGAGCCCAGTTTCTCAAGCAGTCCCATCTAATCACAGCATAAGTCTATGGGATTCTCTTGGTTGTCTTGCAGTGGTGGCCATGTGAAGCTTGATGAGGAGACGGACTTGGGCTATGTGGAGAATGGGACACCGTGTGGGCCGAACATGGTGTGCCTTGAGCATCGCTGTCTCCCCGCAGAGGCCTTCAACTTCAGTACCTGCCCAGGCACCACAGACACTCAAATTTGTTCAGGACATGGTGTATGTTCTTGTACTCTTTAATCCTTTTTTCTGTTGTTGCTGAGTACCTGATGATATGTAGTGTAGTAGCTATAGCTAGACCTTTCAAGAAGCCAGCAGCCTGACTCTACAAATCTTTATACTGGAGAAGCTTTTGAAAAGGTAAAGGAGGAGAGGCACATAAGTAAACATAACGCATAGCAGTTAAGGCATCTTAAATGATGAGTCATAGTAAGTATATATTACTTTTACAAAAATTTTATCATTAAATTCTTTTGCTATCACTTCTGCTAACTTGATGGATACTTCCTCAGGAACCACACTGGAGAATATAAAGATTTTATGAACTGAGAAGCTTAGGTCTCTGTTCTTCCAGATGCTTCTTTAAATTCCCTCTTTATTGTGTCAACAGCCAAGAAGGTTCATAAGGTGGTGGATTTTGTTAGCTGAGAGTCATTGAAGGCAGTGAGCTGGTTCTTGGCTAGTGGCAGCTTCTCTGCTTGGTGCCCAGCATATGAGTTTGCTGTGGCCCTTTGTCCTTCATGCAGTTTGAAAGGGTGTCTGGGTCCCTGCAGCTGAGCTGAGATCAAAGGTGTTGTTCTATTTCAGTGTCTTCTGTCTTTTACACTGCATTAAAACTTCTTTTTTAAATCTGAAATTAACTGCTTCTTATTTTGAACAAATAAAATCATTGCGGTTTCAGTCTCCCAAAGCAGTTATAAATGACTCTATTAAACATGTATTACATTGAAATATATTACTGTACTTAATACATATTAGGTATTTATATAGAGAGCATAGTAATACATTTAATACATGTATACCTAATATATCAATTTAAAATCAATGTATATTAAAAATGTTTTACAAATTTTTGCAGGCAGTCAAAATCAGTGCTATATGACTGTATCGATACTGTAGGTATTCATTAGGGGAATAGATTAATTTCACTATTCTATTCTGAGCTATACTTTTGGCTGCAGGTTTGTAGCAATGAAATAAAGTGTGTCTGTGACCGATTCTGGGGAGGAGATGACTGCAGTTCTCGCATCAAAGATGATATATTTTTTGATAAAGATGCCATCAATAAAGGTACGTTACATTTTTTACAAGTAACTGGAAAAGCTTGGATTTGAGGAAGGTTCATTAAGTAAAACTAGATCTCCTACTGCTTCAGTTAGCGTACAGCACGATGCACCATTAGGAAACTTGTTCCCACAGCAGAAGCACTTGGTGCCTGTGGATGAGGTCTCAGACCTGGGGCTGGAAGTGAGCGGTGCCATTCACAAGCCATTCACAGTACACCTTTTGGGGCTGCTATCAGTCTGTCAGTTGTACCTTGCTTGTCCCAATCACCTGAGCAACCTTATAAAATGTATTGATAGATTAGGATGAGCAAAAAGTTACTGGGGCTTTTCATGTCTTGATGGAAAGGTAGTGTTGCTTACATGATTGGTTTTTATTTGTTGAGTCAATTTTTTTATTACATGACCAGTATGCAGAGTGTTGGCATACAAATTTTAGGCTTTCACATTTTTTTGATGGAAAGTTTTTATACATCTTTATGTTTGCATACAAGAGAAGGATATACTGTGGAAAAATCAGGGTGTAAATGTTTTCATTATAAGTCCTTGTGGAAGGACAGTTTTACCATCTTCCAGAATGTCTCTTTTGGTTAGTTTATTCAGCTATGGAAAGGATTTAAACAAAACGAAACAAATAGTCATGTTTATTCCAATGCAGGCAGGTGTTTGCCAGGCAGGTTATAAGGATGTAAGCTACAGTACTTCAATATTGCCAACTTTATATTGGCAAACATCTCAAAACTTTCCTATGTATCAAATGTTCAGTTAAGGAAGTGGACGCAGAGGTCGAAGCTTGATTTACAAATGGTCTTTTAATGTCCATGCTATACTTCAAGATCATATCACTGGTTACAATTAATCAGCCTAGTACAAGTTGTCCAAACAGGTTTTTGAAAGATGGTATACTGGTGTTGTGTATTTTTTTCTCCTAAAACCCTGTATATTTTTCCCCTTTCTTGTGTTTCCAGGTGTTGTTAGCACAAATATAATAATAGGGGCTATTGCTGGCACCATTTTAGTGTTGGCTCTCGTTTTAGGAATAACTGGTTGGGGTTACAAGTAAGTAAATTGTGTTCTTCTTAATACAGTTTAAAAATATGTTTATTTCATCTGATGGCTGATTATATTATGAAAAGAACAGTTCAAACATAATCTAAAAAATCCAAATTGCATTATATTTATACAGTGATCTTTTTAAAGTATTAGCATTTTTCAAGCAATTTGTACATGTGTATATGGTTTTGGAGAGTTCAATCCAAATGTGAAATTTACTTTTTATTTAGCTGTTTCTTTTCTTTTCTTTTTTTTTTTTTTTTTGTAGATGATCAGATCATGATTTTACTGTATCTGACAAAGGAAATGCAAGAATACAGTCTGATTAAGTTATAAATCTTTCGTAAAGACGAAGTAAATACAGCAAGATCAGCCTTCAATAAGTAAAGCAGTTAACCATAGGCTTCCTTCAGCAGATGTTTATATTTAATCAGTTTAACCTGAAATTAATTCAGGCACATTTTTTAGTAAGGAAGAGATCCATATTTGCAAATAAGATGCAAGTTCTCTCCTAGTGTAGAGCTATCACTGTTCCAGGCAAAGTCAATTATTTTATCCTGACTGATCTTTTTTAGTTTTTCTCCTTTTGTGAATTTCTTCTGAAAAGAGAGGGGTTTAGGTTTTTTACACGTATTAAAAAAAAAATTCAAGTAAGTTACTTTGTCACTTGTGTTTCGGTGAGACTGGCTCTTGAAGTCTTTCCTCCACAGGTTGTTGGTGTGCTCAGAGGGCAGGGCAGATTCAGCTGCAGACAGTGCTATAGCTGGGACACAGCTCCAGCAGCTGGGCATAACGAGCTGGCGCATCCCCTGCTGGTTTGTTAGATTGAGGTAGCTGAGGCAGCTCAGAAACATGCAAAGAAAGAAGCATTTGGAAAAAGGATGAAAATTAGGATACTAGAAAGGTAGGTTATTGCCATCTTGGTGTATCACCAAGCTGCTGGCAGTATCTGAAAATCTGGACTTTTATTTTGAGTACAACTCCAAAAGTTAAGGGCTCATTTTGAGATCACATCTAGACAATATTACTAGTTTTTGGAGGTGGAGGGCAAGAGTTCACCTTTCACTAGTAGCTTCACAGTGAACAGACTTAAACTAATCATGAACTGCATCTCCAGTTCTGCACAGACTTTAGCCATCAACATGAATATTTGTTCTTTGTTTATTCTGATATCCTATGTTTATAAGTATGTTTATTTCAGAAGTGTTTTGTGTGGAAGTATTTTGAGTAAAAAATTAATTCTGCATACATTGCTTTTCTCCTTATGTTTTTTTTTTTCTCTTATTGGCCATGTATATCTGCATACTGATCTATCTTTCTTTCTCTTCCCTTTGTATGGAAAGAAACTACAGAAGACAGAGGTATGTGATAAAAGTAATGGAATGTATCTTCGAAAGCTCTGAAAATAGGTTTTCCTTTCTCTTGCTCATTTATTTACATGCTATAAAGAAAATATAGTGATGAATTACTGACTTTTAAAGAATGTTTGAAGTTGCTATTTATTCTATAAATGCTTTGCTTGAAATCCCAGTTTCACTGGACTGTAGCAAAAATAATACTCCCTTCTGAGATAGCCTTGTTTTTTTTAGGAAAACAGGATAATATTTCCAATATGAGAGACTGAAAAATCTGCTCTTAGAGATGAAAGTGTTCTTGGGAGGCTGGGAGCTGACTTAATATTAACGTGATGTTCAGGAGCCTTTTGAGACAAATTCATTCCTGGAATTCCTTTGTAGTTAAAAATACAATGCAGTTAAATTGTTGTGTGATTTTAAGAGCCTGTTCTTTCCCATCATCCTGCTCGATTGATTTGAAGCAGAAGTCTTCAGCACAGGGCTGAGCTTTCACCATGTCAGGCTTGTGGCCAAACCCAAATGGTTCCTAGTGAATTAGGTTTGGCTCCTGGAAGACCACCTCCCTTTGATCAGTCATCTGCCTGGCAGATGTGTCTTCTGGGTAAAGGAGTTGGCTCCTTCATCTCCCAGTCCCTCACAGATAAGAGGGTTTCTCGAATTGCCCTGTTTTCTCTCTGTATCATCGCCTCCTGGTCAAGCTGCTGCTTTGTTTGTTGCCACTAGCCATGCTTGTTCTCAATTTCCATAGCCTCTGCAGTGCTCAAATTAATGCAAAAAGCAGAAAAGCACTGTCAAGTGCTGGTTGTATACTACAAGGTCATAGGTGGCAGGAACAGTAACAGGAAAAGGCAAAATAATTGAAGTCAAGCGTTATGGAGGGGTTGGTGGGTGGGAAATGTCACTCAGCACAAGGAAGCCAGAATTTCAGGGTTTGGTGCTGCTTAGACAAGGAAGCCAGAATTTCAGGGTTTGGTGCTGCTTAGTGGGATACAGTGTATCTGTAACATGCCCATCAAGTTACTCTACTGTGGATGTTTCAGAGTTGGCTGAGGACAGAGCAGCCAGAACCTTGAATTATGGAAAGAGACAATACGTGTTCACATTCAAATAGGAGATAATCTAACTTTTTCAAATTCCCTTTCTCCAGAAATTAGTATTTGGACAGAGAGCTGTGAGTATGCGGTCAGTGGGAATGGACAGAGAGGCAGCCAACATAAACTGTGCATTTTAAAGGTGATGGAGGGCTCCATCATTTTAAAGATGATGGAGATATTTAATAACTAAATCTCTTTCATGCAGAAAATGAAGTTCTGTAGGCTGACTTCTAAATAGAGTAGTTTTGCACATGTACAAGGAGTGCTCCCTAAATGCAAAAATCAGGCATCCACCAGAGTGTCCAGTGTCCTCTTTAAAAAAACAATATAAAAACCTGATTATGATTACTCCTTAAATAAACACGAAAACAAGCCATTGAGGTATTTTTGAGCATTACATACAGAATGATACTTGGTAGTACCAAGCAACTGAAATGAGTAAAATGAGAGTTAAAAAAAAAAAAGAGCCAAATAACAAGGATTTGAAAAGAACTGAGACTGGAGAGATGTTAGAAGAAACACTGTGTGGAAGTACTGTGTTACACTAATGATTTATGTACCTTATAATTATATATTTTAAATACTTTAGGAGCATTAAAAATTCAGATATGGAATGAAGAGAGCCCAGTTCAGGTCTGTAGTTGGATACAATCTGAATGTGAATCAACCTTCTGATAAATGTGCATTTTAATAGGGGCAGATTGAAGCAAAAAGGCCTTGGAAAGTGCAAGACTGAATAGATAATTAAGTTGCTGGTATTATGATACAGCCAACTTGCGAAGTAGCTACTTTTTATAGGGAGGATTTTTCAGCTTGGTGGAACTGTATCTGAAATATTTGCATGGCAGTTTTTCTGCAGACAATGAACTTGCCACCTGCAAAAAAAAAAAAAAGCTGCATAACTTGATTAGGACTTTCTAATGCATAGATAGTTTTATGCATGATAACTGAGCTTCTGGTACTGGAAAAGTATAAACTGTTGTCAGATATGTGTGGCATTATTTTTGTCTGTCTTGGCAGAGTGAGTGTCCTGTAGTAATTTGGTGTAGCTGAGAACCTCTGATACTGCTGTTAGTTCCCCTGCACAAGAAAACAGTAAACTGGAGGTTTTTCTATTTGTGAGTTTTAAACAACTGAATAAGTTGCTTGCTGTTCTTGAATCCAATAACAATCACAAAAATTAAATGTAAAGCATCTACCTTAGAAGGAAAAAAGATTTCACTTTTTCTGAACTCCTTTTGAAGCAGGCATGCATTCAGCTCAGGCTGCAGTACTTCTGTTGGACCTGAGGATGCTTTTTGCAAGCAGTGTGATGAGCCATTTGAAATGTCTGAACTTAGTTATCAAATGTCTCGAGAACGACACACTATTCACTTTACAAATTGGGTCAGAGTTTATCAGTGAAATGTTTCTTGTTTTCTCTTACCAAAACCACATAACCCACTTTTCTGCATATATCAGAAGTGTGTGGGAGTTTTCTCTCGGGTGGTTGAATTATTTATTTACAGGCATATTGTGTGTGATTAACAGGATTCCTCAAGAATTGCTATCCTTGCCTCTTTCTTTTAAACTGATACTTGTGCATATTTGTGTGTGTGCTGGTGCCTGTCTTGTTTTCTGACTCTATGATGTTTATTATACTTTAGACAAATACCCCAGGGAGATTATGTAAAAAAGCCTGGAGAGGCCGACTCTTTTTATAGCGACATGCCTCCTGGAGTCAGCACAAACTCTGCGTCTAGTTCTAAGAAGAGGTCTGCTTTTCTGTCGCATTTTCAGATTTCTACCTGCTCCATCACCCATTATTCCATTAGTCAGAACATTTCATTGTTTTGCAGCAGGTTTGATTCTTTCTTCTTTCTTTGTGGAATGTTTGAAATAGCATCCTTTGTGCTCTGATTACTGATTTTTTTTTCACATGCCGTGAGCTGCTAATTATTACAATTAGGCTAGAATAAACAAGTTTTCCATTGCAAACCAATTTTCGATTAATTAAATTTTCATCATCTCCCTGCTTGAGAATTGTTTTCAAGTAGACTGTAATAATAATTGCTGGCTCAGCAAAATTTGAGTAAAAGAACGACAGTTTTTTAAATCATGGTCTTGTAATCAAAGAAAAAGCACACTGTCTTTCTTCAATAATAGCTATAAATATAAACTGTTCAATATAAATGTTGTTTTTATATCTTTGTCAGTGTCATTAATTCACTGAATTGACCTGGAGTTCTGGGTAATATTCTTGCTGTCTCACATTAAAGATGATGGTGCTTGCATTTTATTTCACTTACTAGGCTAGTATACTTAGTGTTATCATAGAAAATAATTCTACAAAGATTTTCTATAGTTTTGTGCTTGCTAGTATGAGTAACCAAGGGGGGCATTGTATTTTGCCCTTGATCTGATTTCACTAATGCTGTTATTGTTCTAGTTATTTTAAAAACACAACAACATTTTAAAATGGAAAATTCATTTAAAAGCATTTGTAATTAAGGTCAATAGGTCATGATGCTCACCATCCCTCTATAGTTAGAGATCCTTTAATTATGAAAATCCCCAGCTAACACTTTAAAACAATTTGAGAAGCACTATGTCATAGGAGGGATAGACAATCCTGAACTGCTTCATAATTGTCAATTCTTGTCTCACTGAGCAGTCTATAACTGTGTAGTTGAAGCTGTTTTCTTTGTTGTTGTTTCAATTAAAGTAAATGTATGGAAGGGGTACATGTTGAAGTGACACTATTTGGGTATGGAAGCTTGATCCTATACGCAACTTCCTTCAGTCTGTTCTAGTGAATGTATTATTCAGAAAACTGTAGTGTATAATGAATTGATTTCTAATTTTTAAATTCAGCATTTTAGATTTGTTAATGGGTAAATTATTTTTTGGGGGGGGAGCAAGCATTAATCTTTAATGAAGCACTGTTTTTCTTGGAGAATCTCTTCTCATTTGGATAAAATTTTTAAAAAAGTCTTGGGGAAGCAAGTTTTCATAGCTTGTGTAAGCAGGTTCAAATACCAGTTAAGAAAAAAACTTTGTTTCTAAATTAATGTCATTTAATGTGTTTCTTCTTTCATTCAGTATCTATGTTTCTTTTCATACTTCATTTCTTTCACATATCTCTGTTTATTATTTGTTCCAATAAGCTAATGGCTTCTAAGGTCTGTCTGTACTAGAGAATTTTGTTGTTCCCCACCACCAGTTGAGGTATCTGTTAAAGGGTCTGTTGGTTCTCAGACCTTTCATGCTATAACTAAGTTTGAATTAAAGAAACCCTGGACTTCATTCAGCGTGGCTGTGATTAGTTGGGTCTTCTGGAACTGAAGAGTATCTGTGAGATGCCTGCCCTCCAAGAAAAGCAGAGACTGAAGAATGCAAGAGTATTCAGACTTAAAAACTACATGAACACATCCTTTAAGCAAAGCTTCTTTGTAATAATCCATCTATTCTAACCAGTTTTCAACTTTCTCTTGGTAAGAATTGGTAGATCTCGTGGCAAAACAGCTGAGCAACAGCCATAGTTCAACAGGAGGGAGCCTGTTGCAAAATCCCACTTGTTAAACTGTGCCACACACATCTCTGGCTCTTGGAGGGAACACAAGAAGAAACAAACCCTTTAGTTAGCACTAAGCACCAAGATATAAAGACTAGTCTTGGCTTTGAGTTTGGCATTAAAACTATATACTGTAGTGATTAAGTGACAAAATACAATAAAAATTCAGAATTAGCAAAAATAAGTTAGAATTACCCCTCCACTGGAACTACCAGCTGTGGGTGAGAGGATGTTCATCACAGACCCTGTGACCTGTCACAGTGGGCAGAGGGAGGTAGTCCCAGCTTTACTGCAACAGCATGAGAAGGAAGTGTGGAGATGCGAGGAAAAATCACCTTGAGAAGAGCACAGTTGGAAGAGCATCTTCTAGCTAAGAACTGGGGCAGAGCTGTGAATCTGGTGTGTGCTTGGGTTTGTGGTTTCCACAGTAGACATGGAAGAAAAGAGTGATGAAGCCTGGCTTTTGAACATGGTTACACCAAACCACTGCAGGGACACCCGTCAAATCCTGGGTGCTCTGCTAGTGCAGACAGACCTTAGGCTGTGTTATGTCACTGGCCTTGGGCATGTGGCACTCTGAACTGCTGAGCTAACATTGATATGAGACAATACTCTTAAGAATAACTGCATTTGAGCCCTCCTGTTCCAGGTCAAATGGATTATCTCATTCCTGGAGTGAAAGGATCCCAGACACAAAACATATTTCAGACATTTGTGAAAATGGGAGGCCTAGGAGTAATTCTTGGCAAGGTAAGTGTGCTGGCCACAGTGGAAACCAGCCTCTGAGCCATTGCTACTCTGTTGGAAGATTAGTTGATCGCAGCACGACTCCTTAAATTGTGCTAACAGTTATTAACTTGGAATTGGGACGCTGCACAAGAACCTTTTTTGCACATAAAAACGACACGTAATTTCTCCTATTCCTTCAGTGAGAGCTAACATGAAAAAGATGAAGAAGTCTATTCACTCTTGCCAGCTTCTGTGATTTTATCAAGCAGTATTTAGGGGTTTTCTTGAAGTGTAGTGATTTTCTCACATGAAAGCTGAAATTAAGGACTTTTTTACTCCACACAGTTGCAGCAAAAAGTAGAGAAAGTTCACCTAAGTATTGAGTTTACCTGGTCTGAGGTAACTCAAGAGGGACTGACCTGTGACTTTTAAATGGTTAAAGTTAATGAGGTAATGACTCCTTTGCTGGGGATGCACAAAGAATATACCCTTTGGAATGTGGCGCAGGTGAATTTCAAGTTGTCTTACTGTGTGTCTTTATCCTTTGATTTCTTTCAGGTAATATAGGAGGAAACAGAAAGAAAGTCAGAGGCAAAAGATTTAGACCACGGTCTAATTCAACTGAGTAAGTCTGAACTTAAAAATGCAAAGCCAAGAAGTACAGTTTTCCTATTTGTGGTTTGTAGATGGAGATTGAGTACTGAAAAGTAGACAGCTGCATTTTTTTTCTGTGGCCCATTCTCATTGCTGACTGATAATCTGGTAAATGATTTGGCTGATGTATTTCAACCTCTTTTTATGTATTCTTTAAAAATTAACTATGAATTTTCTTTTTTATGTAGGCTTCCTCACAGTGGTTCCCATAGTAATTCCCAATGATGGTGGCAACCTGCACCATCACATCAGGCTTTTGTCTACAGTAAACTGCCATTGCTGAGTGTATCCTGGTTCAATACTGAATTTCTGATAACACATTTCCTAGCCTTGTCTTCACCTTGGGTTGGGCCACTGCAAAGTTAGAGATTTGTATCTTTGTGTACCTGCCTGGAGGTTTTAGGAGAGGTTTCTGTCTGCTTTGAGAGTACCCTGAAGTTCATTGCTGTAAGCCTGAAACAGCCGGTCTTGAGTAAGCCCTGCAGTAAACGAGTAATGAGAGTCCTTACCAAGCAACTGATCCCCAGAGCTTTTCAGTGTAACTTAGAGTTGCTTTCTATATTGATTTGTTGGTTACATATACTGAAGAGCCCATGTGTGCAGTGCTGCCCATAGGGAAACAGCCTTTCCTATGTACTTAAGCCTGCTGATTCAGGCTTCTCTCATGAACAGAATGGTGAATGGCTGGAAACATAATCTCTGGGCTTGTCAAGCATTTGGCCTGCTCTTACACCACACAGGAATGACCATAGTGGTGGCGACAGTGCCCTTTTTACCAGTATCATTAGTACTAACTTTGCACCTATGGGCAAATGGGCTTGATACCAACCCTGCTGGAAACTAATAATGCTAACTCCTCTCTTGGCCCACTTTCTTTGGCTTGGGGCATTTGAGTTTGCTCTGAAACTTTTCTTCCACCTGCAGTGCACTTTCTAGAGGTGAGTAGGCTCAGAAAGAAGATACATCATAGAGAACATCCTCTGTTACAAGTTATGCAAACAATAGTTTGATGCACATTGCAATTATAGTATTCAGTGGTCAAAATGCAACATCGAACCAGAAATTTTAGCCCCAGATCCCCTGGAGGAGTTTATCAGACAAGCAGTCCTTCTGTGCCTTTGGTCATTGTGCTGATAAACTCTTATTGGAACATTATTCTAGTTGTCTTCTTTTCTCTGTGCATGAGACAGTTTAATAAAAGCGAAATTAGTCTGACCAAACTGCCAAGAATACAAATGACATGGTGCATTCTTCTTTAGAAACTTGTCCTGTGCTTTCCTTCATTTTCCAATTGTGTTTCATAAACAAAATTTGTTAAAAAAAAAAAAGAAAAAAAAAAGACTTAAATTAATTATACTATTATTTTGTCATTCAGCAGAGGTATACACTGGGATGGAATTGGTCCATAAAGAATGAAACTGGATCAGCTCCTTTTAGCCTAGAGTCAACATAACTGCATGGCAATAATAGTGTTTTCGGTAAAAGGAAGAAAAACCCCAATGGGTGTATTTTTTCCTCTGTGTTGCTTAGCTGGTATATTATACGTTGATTCCGAGAACACTGGAGTGCTAAGTGGGTAGACAGAGAGAGTGTGAGTTGGCAAACTTTTTCCCTGTAAATTTTTTTCTCTTTTAAAGGTGCTCCTGAATTTCCACCAAATTTTTTACTTTCCTTCTTGCTGCTTGTTCTAGTCTCTCAACCCAGCAGTGGCCCTGGTGCTAAAGGGTGGAGACTTCTACTTCCCAAAGGCTGTGCAGCACCCTGTTAGGGATGAAGCACAGTGTGCCTGTTCCTGCAGAGACCTGAACAGAAAAATGCTCTTTCTCCTGATGGAGTCTATCCCAGATTGCTCAGGACCACATGGCTTGTCCAAGTCTCCTTGGAAAGCCTGTCACCCTTTGGAGATAGACCTGCTGAATGATCCATGTCCTGTACCAGTTTGGTCAGGAACAGACAGAATTGCTGAGGGCCCACCGTGGCTCTGGTTAGAGAAAGAAAATCCTGTGTGAGCAGAGAAAATTGACTGAGAATGATCTAACCGTGGCCAGGATTTACTCGTGAAAAAACAAAAAGCAATACCAACTGCTTTGATAATGCCTCAGAATTCATGGAGGCTTTACCCAGACACATTTGCCTTCTTACTATCTCTGGGAAAACTAGAAGAATGTTAAAATTTGTTCTGAAATGGTGGATGGATTTTGTATAGTCTACCTGTGTGGCCCCTTAGAGTCCAATGAAGCGTACTTGTTAAAACAGAAGAAAAAGGATAACACTATTGGTCCCCTGTTAGTAGGAGAGACAGTATAGTTAACCACTGGAAAATTGGGTTAATTTGCATTATAACTTGTGCAGAATTCAGGTTTTTTTAAGCAGGTGTGTACTACAAACGTATTTGACATATGCACTAGTCATAACTGCTTGTATTATGCACAAGTTGAGTTTTTTTGTATACAGCCAAGCACCAGATAGAGATTCGTGCCATTAATCATTTAAGCAAAATTTCTTAAATGCCAAGCAAGGTTTCTACAGCCATCACAAGCAGCCCTCGCAGGAGGGTTGCAAGCATATTGGGCAGTTCCTGAAAAATGTACTTGCACTCACACCTTTGTGCAATCCCTTGTACCTAATAGATACATGAACAAGGCTTTAGCTAAAGATGTAGCTCTATGGAGACTGCTAAAGCCCATTTGGGACGTTTTTAATTTTTTCTAGATGTTTTAAAACAAAATTTGTGTTCTTCACTAAAGGCAGATGGTTCAGTTCAGTTCACACAGGAGGAATGCAAACAGGCCAAATGTTTCCACAGCTTTTTCATGAACAGGGCCTGATAAAACAATTTTTCTATTAAAACCAGTTAGAGTTATCCAGGAATAATAGTGAGAGTTTTCTGAATAAGCCAACAGTTTAGTTGGGAGCTTGTGTTAAAACAGGTCCCAGGGAACATGCGTTTTGCCAAATAGCAATTCTGACCTATGTTAATTTGCACTGCTTTTCCTATAAGCATTTGTCTTCCTTGTTATAACTGATACAAACATCTTTGGCTTAGACTTTCTATTATATATTGTCTTTTTGCAGCAGGGTAACCCATGCATCTGAGCCTGGGCTTTCTCTCGCCCACCAAATCCCGGCCCAAGGCATAAGCCCAGGGGGTTCTGACCACCCCCAAACAGGGAGTCGGGATCACAGGTCAGTCTCACCTGCTCCTGCGTTCTGGGCTGCCGTTCTATCCTGTGAAAGTCCCTTCCCTCAGTATACAATAGTTTCACTGTGGCAAAACATTGTGACTGCTTGGAGGTGCTCCTGCTGATGCAGCGCTAGCTAACCTTCCTCTTCGCCAGCCTGAGGAGTATGAATACTCTTGAGCCCAGGTCTTTTGCCTTCTTGCATGTTGCGCTACAAGCCAAATCAAGCAGTTGGTCTAGTTATAGGCTTACGTATAAGGACACCTGTGTTTTAAAGTGGAATTTCTCACTCAACAAAAACGCAGATTCTGGCCATCACTAATAAACATGTGGCCAGGAAGATTAAATCTGAGAGCTTTCCAATAGTATCATGTAGTGGTCTGCAGTAACTTGAGTTCAACCTTTCTGTAACAGATGAATTGAGGTGGTGAATGATGGTCACAACCAGACCCAGGAAACCCTGCAACACAGTTGTGCAACAACTACATGCTTTGATACCACCTTACACTTTGTTTTCTAAGACAGAAGCCTGATTGGAAGTGTTTCATGGTTACCAAAAGACCTTTTCAAATGAAAAAAGGCAAGTAAAAAATACTGCAGCAAGTACAAGAAAATGTGTACTTGTATCTACAATTAAAGCTAAAGAAGAAGTTTATTAGTTCCTGGTGA
The DNA here is from genome assembly GCA_013400055.1 of Nycticryphes semicollaris. Classification (NCBI taxonomy): domain Eukaryota; kingdom Metazoa; phylum Chordata; class Aves; order Charadriiformes; family Rostratulidae; genus Nycticryphes; species Nycticryphes semicollaris. Next base: position 60,619 of record VXBJ01003793.1, on the reverse strand, counting down.
TGCTGGCATCAGCCTGTTGCTTCACTTGCAGTTCATCTGTTGCTGTACTACCACATTTGACATTTTCTTTCTCTAAGCCCCCAAGCTGGAAAGCATAAAGCACTCCTGATTCCTGCTAAATAACCCAGCTGAGGAAGCTACTTAGAAGCACTTGAGGCTGAGGGCGAGTACTTTTGTGAGCTGTGGCTGTGCTTGCGCAGGGTGGGGAGGAGAAGTTCCTGAGCAAAAAAGGAGCAAAAGAGGTCAAAAAAAGTGCTACTGCTCTTGTTAACATGATTTCAAATGTGGTGGCGGATGAATGACATGCTCTGCCCTAAGCTTTACTCATCTAAGAAATCCCTCGTGAGACCTGTTCCCATTGTCTGAGGTCATTGGGGTCACTCTCATCACCAAGGGTGACAAGAACTGGCCCAGAAATATAAAAAATAACGTGAAGAGGAATTTTCTTTCCCTTTTTCCTTGGTTACAATTTGTTTCCTATTGCAGAGTGTACTAGTCTATTATATAAAGGTGGTGACCACAAATAATTTTTAAGCTTTTGCTCTTCTTATACAACAAGAACAATAAATTGGACCAGGCAGTCTCCTGTTTCTACATTGCCCTTTTTTCTTAACATGACAAAGAGGGAGGAATTTGCTAATCTTGTTTCTGAGGGCTAAGAGAAACTAGATAAAAAAAAATAATTGCTTCTTCCCTGGTAATATTACTGTCAGATAATGAAACAACGTCTTTATTTCATCGTTTTTATGTAACTTACATGAATGCACAGCTCAGATTTTTTTCAAAATAAATGTAGGTTTAGTATCAAAGTTGCTTCTATGGAATGTGAGATAACTCTGCAACTCACCAAGCTTCTTGTGATCCTATCAGATTAAATGATCATTGAAAAATCACAGGGTTATTTGTACATAAGTGTAAAAATCACCACTGTAGCAGCAAACAATTTAAGCCTTTTTACACACTGAGGCCAAAATTCATTCCTGTAGAAAAGGCCAAGCCCAAGTTTCTGCACTCATTAAGCTATTATCTTGCAATTTATTCTAGATGAGTGCAAATGTGTGTCTTCAACAAGCAAATTGCAGGGTTGGAGCCAAAATGCCCCTTCATTCTTATTCTGAGAACATGAGAGGAGTTCAGACCATGAACCTAATGCTGGCCCTCTACATAGGAGTGAATTTCACCTTTAAGACGTTAAATGAATTATGTATTCCACAGAGTTTCCAGATTAATCAAATATATGAGTCTTGTTGTAGGTCAGATTTTTCTCATGCAGTTGTACACATTGCCTAGTCCTCACCCAACATACTGATTTATTTGCCATATTCACTTGCGTTTTGGGGATGAAGACATCCTTGCTAAGCTTGTGCTGTGTGTACTCAGATTTTCTATTCTTGTTCTTCTGCTTTCTCTGTTCCTTCCATTGCTTTCTGCAGGTATTTAAACCCATGGTTCAAAAGAGAATATAATGTAGCTAAGTGGGTAGAAGATGTGAATAAAAACACTGAAGGACCATACTTTAGGTATTTTGTAAATTAATTCTCTATCATTTTTAAGAGCTGTTCCAGCATTTACAAATATCTTGGGACTCCTATTGATTATATAAATCAATACAAGTTATTGTAGGTGCAAAGGGCCCCTCTTCTTTTGCTGCATTTTGACGTCTGTTTTTGGCTTCATCTACAATTTACAATTCTTTTTCTGAATGTTTCAATGAAGCCATTGAAAAGGGTGTGTGTAATGCATGCGTTCCCACCATCATCTATAGCTTGTAGTAGCTTTCTCATCATTTTATGCCAAGTAGTGTTTTATGGGCATGAGACATATTTATCACTAATAAAGTAGTATTAACTTAAATAGAATGTAATTTCCTGAAGCAAGTGGTTTCCTAACACATTGACTATACCCACTGTCTTGTATAGGGCATACTAAAATTTAAATGAAAAAAGGGTAAAAAGTAGTGGTATGTTACCCATCAGGATACAATGAAATAATATGTTGTAATTGGAAGGTTAAATGTACATGAATATAATCTGCACTGTATTTATCAAACCACTAATGAATCTGTTACAAGTGAGCGTAGGGTTCAACCAAAAATACTGTTTCTGAAAAGAGAAAGTGTGTATTTTTAATACATTCAAAATTAAAGAAAAGTATGCATGAGTCTGACCTCCCTGTTGTACATGAATTGGGAGACTGAGAATATTTTAATAGATTCCTAAAAGATACAATCCTACAGCCGAGACAGAAGTTTGCATCAGCTGAAAAAAATAGCTAGCATAGGAGAGAATGGAAGACAATTTATTGAAAATAATATAAAGCATGAAACAATTTGATGAAGCTGTGAATTGGCATAACAGAAGTGAAACTAAAACAAGAATTACAGAAACACAGAGAAAAAGAATGCAAAGCAAAATCTGTAGCCAAAACAGTGAAGGAGGGTAAGAAGGAGTAAATAGAATCTTAACAATACTATTGCTACATTAGTAGATCTGGTAATAGTGCAAGTGGGCAGAACCGTTCACTAAATAGGTCCAGTGTGTATTTGGGAAAAAAAATATGATGGAGTTATACCACAAGATGCTGATGAAACACTTCTATTCCAATAGAAGCACTGGCAGATATTAAATAGCAGTGTGGGAATTTAGTCATTCTTAGAACTAAAAATGTCCCATACTCTTAAAAGAGCACAAAATCATCATTTTTAAAAATGGTTTGTGTTTGCTTTCAAGAACTGTTAAATCACAGAGTAAGTTGCAGATGCTTTCCAATGAACAGATAGGGCAAAGAAGGTAAATTTAAGCCTGCCAGTCCTAATATCTATCCTGAACACAGAGTAAAAATCCCTGACACAGAATCCAAGGTTTATGGGAGAATGTTGTGATTTTGGCAGCCAGTATCAGCCATATGTCAGTGTTGATGCTTGGACATTCAGAGTGTATTGTGAATCCAATAGTTTTGTCATTGCTGTTTTTAGCATTGGGATACAGGGTCCACAGTTAACAGGAACTGGGGAGATTGTTGACAGGAACTGGGAGAAACCTTCGAAGGTTTAGAAGGTAGTGCAGGGCCTCATGAAGCAGCTAAATACTTACCTAATTATAAAATCCACACAGGTGTACATGGAGCAAAACTTTTGTGGGAAGTCCTTTAGACTGGACTATTCCACCAAAAGTCACTGGAAGCTGAAATTAGGCAAACTCTCACCAGAAATGAGGTGTGCTTTTATTAGCAAACCTTCTCCTAAAAATACTTTCTGGACTTTTGTTGTTCAGGCAAGGTCATCAATCACTCACCGTAATCTAACCCCATAGCTGCCTTCCAGGGTATCTTTATCACAAGCCCTATTGTCAACGATAAAGAAAGATGTTGATGGAATTTTAAGGTAGCACTAGTTTAAAGTGTGTTACTTTAAATGGTTTAGTTAAACAGGTTTAAATTCCTGTGTGGCTACTGTTAATTTAGTTTTCATCTTTTAATGTTGGTATATCTTGATTTAGGAACTAGATTAAATTGATGGGACTGTACTCTGCTACTGAGGGTTTTCGGCTGTTGCATTGAATGAGTCACATTTCTAATTGTATTTGAGATAAACCAAGCATTTTTTGCATGTAGATGAGGATTAAGCTGACCCTGTGAGTTTTGAGGGCTGCATATCAGCAAAGATGAAACAAATTAAAAATTTTACACCATAGAAGCTTAGTAATGACTGCCTGCAGCAGTAGCGTTAGAAATGAGGAAGAAATTCGAATCAATTTTGAAACCCATATGTTCTAATTAATTGACATAACGATAGGGAAGTATTCTGCAGGTACATTGTGGAAGGCAAAGGATGAAATCTTCTCCTGGGATGAATTACCATGGGCTATAAGAAATTGAATTGAACAGTTTCTCCCTAAAACTCAGATGCATTTTTGGTTAATCTGACAGGCTGAAAGACATTGTTCCTAAGAATCGTATGTCTGAACTGGGTTTTGAGCCTGTGACATGATTCACAAACAAAACAAAACAAATCTCCTTTGGTAAACCAGTCAGTCAGGCTCAAGTCAGGCGCTCCAGCTGATACTACATTTTAGGAATCATAGCCCTTGGATAAGATATTTACACCAGATAATTAGCGGAGTAGTATTTTTGTGGCTAATCTTTGATTTCTCTTCTCTTTTAAAGATGTCCTGAAAGTAACACTGATGTTTTGCTTGTCTCCCTATAGTTTTAGGCATAGTGTGATGACTGGTGCTGTTGCAGGTAGAGTTGAATTAGAAACAGGAAAAAAAGACAAAAAGACAATTCCTAGGAACACTGCAGCTTTTCAGAAAAGAGAGATATTAGTAATCACAAAGACTTTCTCTCTCAGCTTAAAAATGCCACCTGTATAAACCCAAATATGTCTTTCTGACACCTCATGTCCTAGTTATTATTTGTCCTAGTCTACAAATCTAATGCATATTTCTCTATAATTACTTATATTAATAATTTTAAGAATAGTAGCTGGTGTCTCTGGTGCCAGAAAACTCCTAGCTGTGGGATTCACTTCTGTGAAAAAATAAGATCTGTAAAGAAAAGTCTCATTTTATTGTTCGAAGTCTATGCTAGATTTTAATTTTATGTGCCAGGTCATAGACGCATAACCCCAGCAATAAATCCAGGCAGAAAACCTTTCAGTGATTGCAGCTTTGCTGCAAAGCATGCTTTTTTATCAGTGTGAATCTATTACTTACTGACCTCATAAAATATGGTTAAGGGTTTCTTGAAAGACTCAGGAACCATGATGGTATCACCAAATTGTCATAATCCCAAAATATGGCAATTCTGTAGATAATTATAGATAAAAAAGGCTAGAAGACACCTTCTGAAGCACTGAGCTGCCTATGTTTGATTTAAAGCAAATATTTACAATAACTTAGATTCTATGGGAGGTGTTTAAGTATAAAAATAGTTTCCAAAGAAAACAGTTTTTTTTAAAATGGAGAGCCGGGATGCATACCCAGAGGGAAAATGGTCATTCCCCGTATCAGAAAGGCATTGGTAAGGAACATGGAGGGCAGGAGGCAACAGGCTATTCATTTCCCTCTTTTTTTTTTTTT
>VXBJ01003793.1:40347-55515 GCA_013400055.1 Nycticryphes semicollaris | reverse complement strand
TTTTTTTCCCCCTGTGCTTTGGTGTTCTTGCTTTCTTCCTCAGTTTCTTCTCAGCTCCTCCTCAGGTGGTCATTAGCCGGAGCTGGCTTTGCTGCTTTGGTGAGGTTTATTGCCTTCCTCTGTTAGCATCCAGTTGAGGCCAGAGCTGTGACCAGCCATTAGCTCCCTGCTCTTGCTGAGACAGCTTTAGACTGTGCTTAAAGAAAAAAAGCCTGTTGATGCCAGTAAGATCGGGATTTCATTTTAAAAGTTAGGGAAAAGAGTTCATTAAAGTGTGTGAGTGCCTGATTCTGGGGCATTGCTATGTAGTGCTTAAAGTGGATGGCTCCAGCCCACACACTAGGCCTTTTGTGCAGCTTCCACAATTCAAGCCTCCCCTCTGCTGCTGTACTTTCTGAGGAAGCTTGTGCACATCTGTGGGATTTTAAAGGAACTGCATTTAAAGTGTTCAAGTGTTTAGCAACATCAGTGTTTTCAGAAGATCCCAGCTTCCTAATGTAGGAGAATTTACGCTGATGATGTCCTACAAAGAGCTGAACCTACAGCAGCAAAGGTCATATGAGCGTGATAGTATCTATATTTGGGCTTGAAGTGCTTTTGCCAGATTGAATGTTAAGTGAACGTCATTAAATTATTTCAGTCTACCAAACAGAATCAAGCACAGCTTATGAACAGTTCAGATCTGTCACGGCCACCTGCCTTGATACTCAAAGTCGCAAGACAAGTTGTGTTACCAGGTGGGCCAACACTTTCTCCATTTGAGTTATGAGAAAGCAGAGTAGGCACGTGCCTGGCTGCAGGAGTGTGTATGCAGATGTCCTCCTGCTGCCACTGTGTTTTCTTGTGAATCCCAGCATGGTCTCCCCACACTCTTAGTTTCAGCTTCCAGGACAAAAAGGTGGACACAAAGTGGCCACTGCATCTTGCTTTCTGGTCAGAAATGAGAATTCTTGCAGTTGTCAAAGTGCATGGCTTTATTTGGGGTTGGTGGTAAAACCTCTGAAACTGTTATGGCACGTACAGGGCAGAATGCAGTCTGCAGCCCAGTCTGCTTTCCTAGATTTTTGTATAAATTTCAGCTGGAAACAAGATTCGGCATGAAAGCTGATAGATATGACAGCAGGAGAACTGAATCCCCAGTGAAAGCTAAATGGATCCCACCCCGGACCAAACTGCAAAGTTTTGCCTACCTTCAACCCCAGCATTACCCGCAAGTGTGTCCCTGAATGCTGTCTTTGTTCCATCCTGTAAATGAGAAAGAGCCAGATATAACCTTTCTCATTTAAAGTACATATAAATCTGGGATACACAGCACATACATAATTGCAGGGCAGGACCTGAAAAGTGATCAAAACCACCTTAAACAGCTGCACCTAATCATGCAAGATGCATCCTAAGATCTTTGAGCATATGCTTAGTAGTGATATGTTTTTACAGTCTCAGTAGATGGCACTAAAGATGATAAAACCCAGCACATAACTTCTGTAGCAGAAATAAGGGGCGAGAGCCTGTGAGGGGAGGGCAAGGCCATTTCTTTGAAGTGTGCAACTGCATTTGCCATGTATTTGGCCGTAGCTTTGCAAGTGTGGGTGAGCACATCAGTTAGGTGTGCAAACCGTTGGTGACTTGGCAATGCAAAGCGGGGTTGAGAAGTAAGAAATGTGGGCAGCTACACTGGAGGTCTGGGCTTCAAAATCTCTTGAAAAGGCAGCATTGTTTTTGAGTTATGGTGCAAAACTACCTGGCTACAGGCTCAGTTCAGAGGACCTGCTATGCAGGGAAATTGTTCAACATACCCCATCTTTTGCAGGGGGTTATTGTTCCTTCCAGGATCACCTATTCAGGCTGATGGGCAGGTATATATTGGCCGTGGCTTTCCCTCTCACCATGACCTTCTCTTCTGGTACCTAAGATAACCCATGGGAAGAGCCTGTGGTGTTCAAGAGGTGATGTTGTGCCTGGTTGTGGTGCAAGGTTTAGGAGATGCCTTCATTCTGTGTGCCATCTCCTGGCTGTGGTACCTATATAAACACCTTTCTGATAGGACTTGCCAACTCAGATCTAATACCCACCCCTCCAGTTCCTTGCTTCAAATCTCCAGGTGAATTGTTATAAATTTGCACATTAAGATTTTAAATCCTCCTGCAATTGTGGGAGAAAAATAGTGAATAATTGGATCAATAATAATATGTAAAATCTACTCTCTGCTCTCCTTATCCCCCACCCCCTCTGCCTTTCTCTCCTTATTTTTTTGATTCGAGATACACTAATAGTTTATTAGTGATCTTTATCAGTCCAAGTGTGGGCACAGATGAGAGGACTTGTATAGATAGTGAACAGCAGGGCTCTGTTGAGAAACTTTCCCTGCATTTAAAAAAAAAACAAACAAAACCTGTTTTGTTGCATGTACAATTTGATGCCCAGATCTGTGATGCCCAGATTTGTTTCATACTTCAGTAGCTGCTTAAAATATTCTTCCTGAAAATGTTCATGTATGTCCAATTCGTCTTAATGGGTGATCAAAGTACACATGCTGAACATGTACTGTTCAGTGCTTGGACAAGTGTACCAACCTAAATCTTTCAAGTGCTGTTGAACTTAGAGGCTACAGCATGAGGCATTAGACCATCATGAGCCAGGCTGGGGAGCTGTCACCATATCATTTCCGTTGACACTTTGTCAGTTGTGGCTGCCATCAGTCATTGTATAGGAGACAAGAGTGTGCTGTTGTAGGGAGCTTCAGACATAACAAAATGATACAGTAGTCCAATATAAAAGAATAATTATTTAAAGGTAATAGAAATACAAAACAACTCCAGACACAAAAGAGTCCCTGCCTTGTCTACAATCCTCTCTAGATGAAAGGACCCGATCCTGCAAATCTCAGTGATTCACAAACAGGGCATTTTGCCAGGGGTGGTTCCTGTGGCTCCTCAATATCAGTGAAGGTGCTCATCACTGGGGTTTATAGCTGCACAGCATACAGCTCTCTGCTGTGTTTGAGGGCCTGGGAAGGCCTGTCTGTAGAAATTGAGGGAAGCCTTCCATGTTCAGGGACAGGTTAAGTCTAGAAGATGGTAGGCAGCAGTGCTCAGGGAGGGTCTGGGTGATGGGCCTGCACTAGTGGGAGGCCTCTTTTGAAAAATGCCCTCAGTCTGCAAAACAGAAGGCGGCAGCCAGGGTAGCTCAATTTTTCTACTTTGGGACTTTTTTTTCCCTTCTATTCTGCCCAGCTTCAGAGCCTGATAGGAACCTCTCAAGTGGGAAAAGTGCAGAATCTCAAAACAGAAGCATAAAAGTTTTTCTTGGGTATAAAATTTCAGTCAATAATGTGCTGCTGCCTTATTGACATGAAAAGAATGCCTTTCATGTGATACAAACATTTACTTGCTCCTGCTTACTCTACTCACCTTGTACAGAAATGCTGATTGCCATTGACTAATCAGTCCATTTTTGTATATTCTCATCAGACTCTTTCTTTGGCTGGAACAATATGCACTGTGTGATGCTTGCATGTCTAATAATTTGTTATTAGCACTTTGTATATGCCTTTGTTACTTTACAACTAACAGTTTGGCCTCCAAGTGCATGCATTTGTGTAAATTATTGTATTATAAAATACGAGATTTATTTGCTATGTTTGTATCAATATAGGGTATGTGTTATATATACATAAAGACACTGATAATTGCCATTTAATCACTGGCAGAAGATACTGCTCAGCTTGTATTTATGTAATCACTATTTCTAGTTAGGCTTCACAATGCCATGTCTATCTTTTAGTTCTGTATTTATTCAATTGCAGATTTGGGTTGTTAATTTTATAATGATTAATTAAAGTACTATATAAACCAGTTAAGGAATAATTTTTGTTATGCAATACAATTCTAAAAAGAAGTAGGAAATCTTATTTTTTTTCTTCCAGTGTTCCTGAAAGCTCTAAATACCTTTATTCATATAATGAAATTATTAGACTACTGATCAAACAACTTTATCCCCCCAATATTGAGCTAATAATAAGCTGTATACTTGGTTCTGAACCAAGCTTCAGAGTAATGGCAGTTGCTGTTGCAGTGCTAAGACCCAAAGACGTAACATTTATTTTGTGTGTTTTAACACCTCAGGACACTGTCTCCTGCAAAGTCTCCATCTTCCTCCACTGGATCTATTGCTTCCAGCAGAAAATACCCTTACCCAATGCCACCGCTTCCTGATGAAGAGAAAAAAGCTAACAGGCAAAGTGCCAGGGTATGTGTCCCTTTTCTCGGTGTGTTTTGTCAGTGATTTAATTTATCAGTAGTTTTTCAAATTGAAAGTGAAGCAGATCAGCATCTTGGACAAGCAGTGAGAACAGCAGTGGCATTTCCTTTCATACCTGAGGTTCTAGCAGCAATTGGGGCAAACTCGGTGGCTATGTTTACAGATAATACAGATAGGTATTAGGGCTACAAAGATGATTAGGAACCTAGAACAATCCCTCTTATGAGTGAAGACTGAGGGACTTTAGTCTTTTGAGTCTGGAGAAAACTGTCCTCAGTTTTCAACTCAGGGTTCTGATCAACACCTATAAATACTTAAAAGGTGGGTGTCAAGAGGATGGGCCCAGTCTTTTTTCAGTGGTGCCCAGTGACGGGACAAGAGGTGATGGGTACAAACTTGAACATAGGAAGTTCCATCTAAACATGAGGAGGAACTTCTTTACTTTGAGGGTGGCAGAGCACTGGAACAGACTCTCCAGAGAGGTGGTGGAGTCTCCATCTCTAGAGACCTTAAAAACTCGCCTGGATATGGTCCTGTGCAACCTGCCCTGGGTGGACCTGCTTTGGCATGGGGGTTGGACTAGATGATCTCCAGAGGTCTCTTCCAACCCCACATCATTGTGTGATTCAGTGATATCCACTCAGGTTGCTCATAAACCTGCCCTGAAGCTCAGATTTCACTAGTTGTCTTATTTCAAACTGAGACCAGGGAGCATGTCTGGATCTCCTCCCTTAACCCTGTCCAGAGGGCTGAGGCAGCCAGCAACTTTCATTCAGACTTGGAGGATGACTGTTTTCTGGCCTCATGGAAAGGTGACTGTTGCAGTTAAGGAGGATGTGGAGGGCTTGTATGAGGTCCTTGCAGATCTGGAGGGACTTTGCTGCTATGTGCCCTAAACCCATCCTGGCCCCCCAGTTTGGGCAGGAACCACTGAATGTGCTGGGGATTGTGATGCTGCTGCCCAGGCAAAGATTTTCAGCTGTTGCTGAAAGGTAATGCTAGCCATTACTTCCATTATGTCAATTCAGACATAGCAGATACTTGAATAAGCAAAAAACCTCAAAACTCTGAAATTTACTTTAGCAGTTCTAAAGCTTTAGTTCATGTTCCTGACGTAGATGAAATTCCTATCTCTGTTCCTTTTTTCCAAGAAAAAAAAAAAGGAGTGGAGCACTGCTAAGGGGACCTGCATGCTGCTACCCTCATGCTCTGCTTGGGGCAGAAAGTTGTGTGAGGGGCAGCAGAGCATCTCCCAGGCATGTGGAGCAGAACAGCTTGGAGGAAAGGCTGCACTGATGTTTCTCAACCCTGGAGCTGCCTCGGCAACCAGCTCAAATCCACAGCAGAAATTCGTGCTGCCCTGAGCAGAGTTAGGCAGAAAAAAATGGGAAATTACACTAATATTAGTTAGTGTAACTGTAAGGTAAAAGCTGCCTAATACAAACCTGATGCTACACTGACTTTTTTCCTTCAAACACTCTGCATTCCCAGCTGTGGCCATTTACTGTACCAGCTGCAAGTCATGCTGGAATGCTTGAGATTGCTGACTTTGTGGTCTAAACAACACCCACCCGAGGCTGGGAAGCAGACCAAGAGTGTAGCTTTGGTGACCGAAGTAATGTAGATACAGTTCCCCGAACAAGCTCCTCACACTGTTTGGGTAACAGCCTGTTTTGTCTTGGTATTCAGTGTGTGTTTGTGTTCCTTTTCCCCCTCTCTAGCTCTGGGAGACATCCATTTAGATGCACTGTTTTCCTGGGGTGACATCAGAACTTTTTACTTCGGATTTTGTAGAAACTCAGCATCACTGAGTCACTGCACATTCATCTGCTCTTGAGACAGTTTGAAAGATCAACAGAGATGTCCATGATCACAGTGAGAAGCATCTTTCATCTGGAAGGGGGAAAAAGCAGTCTTTTTTCCCTTTTTTTTTCATTGACTAGTATTTTATGGATTTGATGAACAACCGGAATCATAGCAGGGGATAATTAGCCCAGATGCGACAAGGCTATTCTGCATGATGACAGATACACTTACCTAGAATCCCAACTGCAGTCAGTTTGCCAGTCCCACCTAAGAGGGGTTTTCCTCTGGTTTATTGCTGTCCCGAGTCAGACCAGAATTGAATTGGGAGTCTGCCTCCAGGAGATCCCAGCTGATGTAAACTTGTGCGCTGTATGCATGAGCCTTGTGTTCTTTACTTTCCACATGTAAGGGATAAACAACATACTGTAATAGAAATTAGCATGCAGGAATAAGAAATATAGGATTTTTTTTGTGACAGGATTTCAAACTTTGAAAGGCAACTATTTGACACAAATGTCAAACAAACAAGGATTATATATATTATTTTTTTTACCTTACATGTTTATAATCTCAGTATACAGATTGTATATATGTAAACATTTGATAACATCAAAAATAGCTGTTATATATAAGTGTGTTTTGCCAAATGCCTAAAGAAACAGTCATGACTAACATCATCACACTTCAGATTTTCTAATATTACAAACCGATATCTTTGGAAATACAGAAAGTACAGTACTGTAAAACTGTGTCTCTCAGAAACTGGTATTTGACCAAAATCTGTACTATCTTTTTAGTATCTTATACTGTCCTGACAATCTCAGTTGTATGGTAGATTGCAGAAACCAGTACAGCAGCACTTTGTCTTAAATCATTGTAAGAGGAACCAGCCAAAATCTATTGTTCAGTGAAATATCCTCTCACAGGTGTCATCAAAAATGATTCAGCAGACAACAGAGACAGTCTTTAAGTAATGTGCAGTCCAAACTTGCTAGGCACTTGGGAATATTTCTAAGTAATCAGTTCAGGGTGCAGTAATGTAAAGTCCTTCTAGCGAGAGTTATGTATTTTTGATAGAGCATTTCAGACACTGTTTTAGATGGCAAGGCGTAGCTTATGAGAAGCATAATGATTTCCCTGCACTGGATAATAACTGCTCTGGGCAAGTGGCCAGTTTCATTGCTGTCTTTTCTTTGTTACTGGAATCACCTTTACCATGCATTTGAATGCTATGCTTGCTGCCCCTGAAGGCCCCTTGACAATTTTGGGGCGCATTAAACTGAGTACAAGTGAGCTTAGCCTAAAAGAATGAGGTAGGGGAGAACAAACCCTTTACCACGGAGATGTTAATCTTGTAAGTGGATGGTTAGATTTCTAACATCTGAGACTTCTAGAAGGTGTTAGAAAACAAACATCTTTTGGGAATTTTCAGTCAGTAAGAAACTGGACCATATTAAATCAGTTTATAATTCTCCAGTTTTCTAAAATTGACTGTGTATTAGCTTCAGGTAGTATCATTGCAGAACAAACCACACAGTTCTGTGTGGTGCAGTTGAATACCTTGCCCAACAGCCGTATGATCAATTAGATATTATTGTGATGGGAACATCTGCGGTGTTTCTGAATCTTCTACCTCTTTCATGTATTTCCTTTACTAACTGAACCCGACACTTGCAGCCTATTAATATATTTTTTTAACTTTTAAGTCTCTCGATAAAGTCAAATATATGTAGAGATTAAATTAAGAAATGTTTAAACATGTCATCGACTGTAAAGTATGTAAGATTTTTAGAAACACTATATTTTATGTATAAGATTATGAGAAAATATTGGCCTTGGGAGTTCAAATGATTTTCCTTCACAGTCAACAGGTTCTGGTAAGTATTTTGGAGGAAGACAAACATGAATGAGTACAAGTGGATGCAGACAGACCATCTGGAAGGAGCCAGTCACTTGTAATAGATTTAGGAAAAGATTCTGCACTTTTGTGAAGAGTAAATATCTGTCAGCACTGAAGAATATTTTTTTTGCAAAGATTTACTTTGAGTGTAGGTAACTGGATTAAAGATAGTTGCTAGCATATAGCTTGTGAAACAAGGGCCTGAGCCATAACCACTTGAAATCAATATTTTTTTTATTGATTTCACTGGACTTTGAGCAGGACCCTCAAGGAGTTCACCCATTTTAGGACATTACGCTAACCTGACAGCTGCTCTGTTACTCTGTGGAAGCTGTTTTTCCCTCAAGTGTTAGTATCTTGTCTTTAGTAACTGCACTGTTCATCATGTGCCTTTTATGGTATTTGTTTGGATACAAACTGGCATGTAATTTTAAATAATCCTGTTAGATTTCTGTGCATATTTTATGTTTACCACTGTTTACTCTTCCCTTTCCATTTTGCCTTATCAAGAAGCAGCAAGATTTGGTTAGACTGAGCTGGATATAACATACTGGCTCTTTGTGTAATGTGCGTAGCTTCTTGTTTTGCAAACAAATGGCTATGTAGCGTGTACTTTCAGCTTCTCTCTTGTTTTGGTATAATTGATTTGTAGCATATGATGGGACAGTTCTGTGTGTAGTAGATTCTCTCAACAATCACTTGCACATTTGGAGATATGTAGTGACTGGAAGTCTAGTTATGAGCACTAAGTTTAAGCTAAATAAATACTGACTTTCATTTTGATGGTCTACAGAGAGAACATCACAAGACTTGGGTTTTTGCAAAATTCTTCTGAAGAGAATCAGGTTAGTAACTTGGAAACCTGAACTGGTAGGGCTGTGTGAGCCTCCAAAGCCAGTGGAGGTCAAAGAGAGAATGTTTGCTGTGGTTTCTGTCTTCTAAAATGTAGCATGTTGGAAAGCTGACAGATTATCAACCATGATGATTGCAAATATCATTATCCACTGTAGATAGTTACACTGGCAATAGCAATATAAATTGCTGCATAATACCTCATCCAGTCTAAAATAGAGTGCTTGTATTGTCAATAAGATAGCCCAGTCATTTTCGCTCTTTAGGCTCATGCTTTTGATTCACTTTTATTTTTATTTTAATAAATAAATTATTGCCAGCTATACTGTAGATGACTGTTGAAGTGAAGATGCTATCAGTTCTTCTCAAATAGAAGTAATTGTCCATATGAGCATAGGACCTGCAGGATGAGCTGTACTTAAGTTAGTGTTATGCATTTCAACATGGGAGAAGAATCTTGTATAATTTAAAATAAAATTAATATGGCTAACTGATGGAGACAGGAAAATAGAGATCTTATCCAAATAATAATGCTGCGCAATGATGCCACAGTTTGACAAGTAACATTTAGCTGCTAATTCTGCATTTTTTGGCATAAGAACTTCAGTAACCCACACTACAGAGTTTCCGTGAATATACTCAGGCAATGGACCAGAAATGGTTATGTTTGATAATTTACATATAGTTTTGTTATATTTGAGTAAGTAGTTTTAAGAAGGTTCTCAATTTTATACAGCCTATCTTTGCTTAAGTTGTGAACTTGTCACTACTTGCCAGATACCTAAAGATAGCTATTTCCAAGCGATTTAAGAGTTCCTGTTTTATGAGATGTTGAACCTGCTAAGATGATGTACTCATTAGTTTTGATTGTGCTAATAAACAAATGGACATTTGAGCTATAGCCTGCATTAAAATCAGAAAGAAATTGTGTCAATAGCTAGTGTACTGAAATCCTTGTACCTGATCCCTGTCGCTGGTTTTAAATGATCTGAGTGGTCTTGTCAACACCAATGTGATAACCATTTTCAAAAACAGAGCTAAGAATAGGTACATATGCTATTGCAGACATATATATACTACAAATTCTAACCAAATTTGCAGTCATTTCATTAATGAATTCACTGATGGATAGGGTAGAATGCAATGTGAAAAGCATGATGAAATTCCATAATCCCACAGGAGAAGTTAGCTCTTAGGACTTGCCCCATCATCAAATCCCACACCCAGCTGTTGTAAGCAAAATTATGACACTCTAGTGTAAAACTCATTAACTCCTGTTTTCTTCCATCCCCTTTTTGCTCCCACTGAAAGAATGATAGTTACATCCACTAACAGCCTCTTGTGTTAATTGGCCAAGATCAAAAAGCTGCTAAGTTAGTCACCTTTCCAGGATAAGGTCTTTCCAGGGCTGTTATTACATCTTTTGCTCTTGATACAGGGTAGGTGATGGCGCCTCATGTCTTGGATGCAGTTTGTGCTGGTAAAACCATTTGGTGGCTCAACCATCCTGTGCCTCTCTCACCTGCTAAGCATTGTTGAAGGCTTAAGTGCAAGAAACTAGAAGCTGTGCTGTGTCCTATTTCTCTTGCTCCAGGCCTAAAGACCATCCATTTCTTTCTCTTAAGTTATTTAAGTATCTGCAGCAGAGTGTTTGGGCCAGTTACCAACTACAGTGTGAGAGTATTTACCTCATTTTTAAAGAGCTTGAGCATTCTGGTTGCCTCTGAAGCCAGTTTTTTTTTGTCCAGAATGGATTATGCATCAGACTATTTGCGTGGGTTCGAAACCGCATGAGACATCAGCAATATGGAATGTGACTTTGATTAGATTTGCTGAAGACAAATAGGAGTAAACTGCACACAAATGTACAGTTTGCTATTGCCTGACTGCCTGGTGGGGTAACATTTCTGTGAGCACATAACTATATTATCCTGATAGAGCTGGGGGAAAAAGGAAATGGTAAAATTGAGTGTGTAGACATAGCTGCAAATACAGATGGGACTCTTCATTGATTTCAACAGGAAACAAAAAAATGCTTCCTGTCAGTTACACTAGAAAACGTCTTTGTCTTGAGTATTTTCCAAGTCATCTTACAGAAAACGTTTCTGGTGCCTCAAGTATGGATGCTAATATAAACTAAAGCTTTGGAAATAGTAGTTCATACACCCAGCACGTGTTATCTTGTCATTCCACTAGTTTTGTGCATCTATTTAGAAGAGCACTGTGACAGTCAATATCAATACGTAACCATCTCAGCCAAGTAACCAAAACAAGCAGGAAAAATACGTTCAGAACACAGAAATGTGTTTATTTGCTCACACTTCAGAAACTTTGTGCCTGACTTCAAAATTGGCTCACGTAGCCAGGCCTGGTGGGTTTAGCTCTCTCAATCTACACTAGTTTCAAAGTCACTTTAGCTAAACCAGCTTTAAACTGGTTAAAACCTTCTGCTGCAGAGACAGGCTGTAATTGCAACCTAACTCAGAATGAGATGAGGAACGCTGGGGAAAGTAAGCACAGAGCAGTTACAAAGAAACTTTCTCTAAGGGAGAAGTATAGGTGTCTTACACTATTTTTTATTACTAAAACATAAAATGTCAAAGCAACAAGCTTTTTTTTTTTCATTTATTGTTTCTGTATTCCTCTGAAAAAAAATAAAATTTTGGTTAAAAAAGTTATCTTAACATGAGGCCTTAAGACCTTATATATTCTAATGTTAGCATGGAGAGCCTATTTTTACAACCATGTTAGAAATTCTGTATATAGGCCTGACTGACCTTGTAAGTATAGTGGTGCTAGCAGCTAATCATGCAATATTGCAAGGCTCTGTATAGCAGTAAATGCGGATTTATTTTGATTATTGGTAGAAGGACTCCTGCTCACTGCCTGTGTAGAGACTCTCCGTATTTTATGCTTGGAAATACAGTCCAGAACATATTCAAACTGTGAATATATAACCTGATTTTTCTTTTCTTAAGGGTAAAGATATATTACAATAGGTAGTGTTTTATATAGAATACAGTACTTATTTTTATTGTTGCATAAATGCAAAATATTTTTTTTCAGAAGAGCAAAGCATTACAGAATTTGTAATCAGCCTGAGAAAACACTATTTACAGTATGACCAGTTCTTCAGCAAAGCTTTTTGGGGTGGTATATACCAGTTGGCTCTGCCAGCCTCATTTTGCACTAATGTATCTTTGGCATTGCTGGGAAAAAAACAAAAAACAAAACAAACAAAAAACCTAAAAAAAAAAAAGCTATCTATTTTTTCACTCATACTAGCCCATGTTGGTAAAACATTCAGAGAGGCAGGGAGAGTCGTGTTTCACCACTGAGGCTGGGCTAGTATTAGCAAAACCAACCATTCTATACCATAATGTTGTCTTGGCTAGTTAAAAACCTTTAAAGAACATGCCTGATGTAATAGAAACATAAGATATTGACAAACACCAAAAGCATTGCAATTTACAACTTTCTAGCTTTCAGTGTGATGTTTTTGTCATTAACATTACGGGCATTGGGCTGTTGAAGTGAATGAATCTGGCTTTCGTGTAGCTAAACAAAACGTTGCTTTTTATAAAATCAAATAATTGCAATTTGGGGTTCTAAATTCTTGCTCACTTTTAATAACAGCATCACAGTATCCACTTCGATGAGAGTATTTAATACAAATGCCTGTGGTTTTCAATGTTACTAACATATTGTAACATCAGTAAAGCG
This sequence comes from Nycticryphes semicollaris, assembly GCA_013400055.1. NCBI lineage: Eukaryota > Metazoa > Chordata > Aves > Charadriiformes > Rostratulidae > Nycticryphes > Nycticryphes semicollaris. Next base: position 42,974 of record VXBJ01003793.1, on the reverse strand, counting down.
ACTTTCAATGACATATTGTTGTGTGTTTTTTATTCTCTTAAGTCCTTACATTTAGCACTTTCTGTTTCATAGGTCTCTATGTAAAAATATGCTGCATGCATGGGCAAAAAAGGGCTTATGACAATAATAGAATACAGATATTATTTGTCTTAGAGTCCTGTGGTTCTTAAAACAAATCTGAAATTACTGTTCCTTAGGTTTGCATGTCTGAGGGCAAGAAGAAATACTTAAATATTTAAATTCTAAACTATGTCCAAATGTTGCACAAAGGTTGAGAGCAATCACCCCACATGAGCATCCTTCCCAGTATGCCTTTTGGGAAAGAGACATCCTTAATTCTGAGTTACAGGTAACTGTTTCTTTAAGCGGGTAAATTGCATATTCAAATTGCCCACTTTTTTTTGCTAATGACAGCATTTATTATCTTATTTTATGCCTAAATGTGAAAGATGATTTATCCCATAACTCCCTGTGAAACCATGGATTTTTGAAATGTTTATGAAGAGCAAAAAGTCATTCTTTTTTGTCTAAGCTAGAACTTGTTTCCAGTTTTGTAGAAATTTGTTTTTCAGTTTTCTGGTTTGTGCTTACAAGAAGATCCCTGAAAAAAACACATTAGTTCACACTGTTGATCATGCAGCATCTTACTGCTCAGTAGCTGGCTGGTGCCAGAATAGCAATTCAGCCTCAGGAAATAAACTGAGAAAGACTTAAGCGTGTTTGTTATTGATCCTCTTTCATTGCTCCAGACAGATGTTGTTAGGCCTCTCATTAAAAAAACCCCACCCCCTTACTGCCCCTGCCAAAAAGTATGCAAAATAAGTGGAAAACGTTTTTCAAGTCAAGCTTTTATGCATTTCTAGGTGCAATTTTAATCCCATGTATTACTTCATCAATAATTTTCATGATTTATTGCATAATTTCCTATCTGTACAGAAGTGAGGAACTTCCAGGAGTTTAGTTTAGTAAGTTACACTTATCTAAAAGAATGTTATATTCATTATTGCCTGATATTTTCTTTCATTAGCAGTTTAAGGCCTGTGCTGGGTAGAGAATTGGAAGAGCAAAAGCGAAAAATAATTGCAGATCAAGGTAAAACAGTTTAAGCAAGGAAATAAAGTGCGTGTGTGGGGAAGCTATGCAAAGGCAATCACTTACCACCTCCTACCAGCAGATCAATGTCCAACCAGTAGTGACAGCTGCTTGGGAGAGACTTACCCAGCCCTGCCCCAGGTTTATTGCTGATCACAGCACTATGTGGCATGGAATCTCCCTTTGGTCCATTCAGGTCAGCTGTCCCCAGCACATTTCCCTCCCAGCTTCTTGCCCACCCTTAGCCTACTCACTGGGGTGGCAGAGTGAGAAACGGAGAAGACCTTGATGCTGCACAAGCGCTGCTCACAGCAGCAGCTAAACCACCCGTGTGTTAGCAACACTATTTTAGCCACAGCTCTAAAGCACAGCAACCCATGCGCAGCTATAAAGATAATGGACTCCATCCCAGACAAAACCAGAAACAGAATGAAGCAAAAGTATGAGAGAAATGTTGTGTAGGTAGTGTGCATTTTGGGAAAGATGTCTCACCCTTTGAAGAGTAAAATTAGAAGTGTAAGGATAAATATTGTATTTATGCAAAAAAATGGGCCAATGAGAACCCTACAGGAAGAACAGCCTTAGTTTCATACTCTGTTTACTGACTTCAGCAGCTGTAAAAGTTTCTAACTTTAGAACTGATGGTGGCTGCTTCACTCAAACCTTTATGGACTTTGGTAATTTTGTTAGAAATGTGCAACAGGACAGTGTACAATTATCACAATGTGGACGTATAATCATGCTTATGCCTTTAAAATCCATTTCTGAGAGCAGAAAGACAGCTAGTTTCTGAAATGAAACGAGAAGCAATATAAAAAGAATTGTGAATTTGAGCAGCAAGTACTAGTTGTTTCTCTAGATGAGGCCAGACAGCTTTGGCTTTATAGCCAAAAAACTATAGAGCCCTAGTTTTTATGGTATTCTTAGCAAGCTGGTGTATATCCTAGTATCTTCAAGTCAGATTTCTACTCTGAGGATTATTTCTGTTGTTTGTCCAGTGACACACACATACGTGTATCTATATACACCTACGCACATATAGTTTTGCCGTTGTTCTTTAGTGCAAAGCCTCCTCCCCAAAAGTGCTCTAAACCATGAATATCAGAAATATGCTCGCTTTAACATTCTGCTGCCATTCTTTGCATTTACAAGACTAGAAAACATCTCCTCTGTGATAGGCAGAAGTGACCAAAATTAACAGAAGTGTCATTAACTTACTTAAGTCAAAAGAAGTTTGACCTACCTTCATACCGTTATGCTAGTCCCTCTTCCAAGACAATGTCAATCTTCCCCTCAAAAAAAAACACAAGCCCAAACCCAAAAACAAAATAAAAACCAAGCCCCACCAAATCAAGACCCCCTTCTTTCCCCTGAAAAATCTCAGGCAAAAAAAGGCTTGCCTTTCTGCATCTGCTTTCATGTAAATTCTGCCACATCGGTAATTACTGCTGTGATTTGAAATAGCAATCTGGCAGGAATTTTTCAAAGTGGTGTTTGGCCCTAGTATATAGAGGCAGGAATATATATATATATAT
>VXBJ01003793.1:0-39459 GCA_013400055.1 Nycticryphes semicollaris | reverse complement strand
GTGAAGCCATGTTGGTTGTCTCCAATCCCCTCCTGATTTTCCATGTGCCTTAGTAGAGATTCCAGGAGGATCTGCTCCATGATCTTGCCAGGCACATAGGTGAGACTGACTGGCCTGTAGGTCCCTGGTCTTCCTTATTCTCTTTTTGAAAATGGGGGTTATGTTTCCCCTTTTGCAGTCAGCAGGAACTTCACCAGACTGCCATGGCTTTTCAAATATTATGGAAAGTGGCTTAGAAACTTCATCTGCCAGCTCCCTCAGGACCTGTGGATGGATTTCATGAATTCCCATGGACTTATGCACCTTCAGGTCCCTTAGATGGTCTCAAACTTGATCTTCTCCTACAGTGGGCGGTTTAGGTTTAAAGTGGAAGAGACAGAAACATTAATTTATACTTAACTGGAATCTGGCTGCTTAGAAGTTCGTTGTTAAGGAGAAAGTTTATACATTAACTGACAAAGTGCAGTGTATGTTTTAAAGTGTTTTATATAGTGACACAAACAAAGCAAGAAACTTACTGGAACAAAAGCCCTCTGTACAACAGCACATTGCTAGAAGAGTTCTCTGCTATGTTTTGTTGCATCCCTGAAGTTCTACCAGACGGTCTTGGTGCCACAGACCTCATCTTGAAAATAGCTAGCTGTCACAATAAGCAACTTAAACTTACTGATGTTCTAACAGACCAGTGTAAAATGATAATTCCAAAAGCTCTTTCAGTTTGTACATGTGTCTTATGCTGTCAAAGACAAAAGAATATGTATCATGTTACACACGATATTGTTTAACACAGAAAAAGGTAAGTTGCACTCCAGAAAAACTTACTGCATAACTTGAGTTATACTTAGCGAATTGCAAGTTTACGAAAATAAAAACGTCTTTAATAGTCACAGGTTGAAAGTTAAAGACAACGGTATGCGAGCAGTTTATAGTCATTGTCAAAATGAAAAAAATGCAAGTTTGTAAAGTGATAGCTTCATAAAATATGCAATTTCCAATATCGAGATACACAATCATTGTAAGATTTGGCAAAGTAAAACACAAACTGGAATGTTAATCATGATCATCCACAGCTTCCTTCCTTTTGATTTAGATGCTCATAACACACTGTATGAACTGAAAAAAGAATAACCATGTATTAGATATATGGTAGAGAACAAGTCTTCAGTTTTTATCCTAAAATACTCATCGTCACTATCCTCTTCTGTAAACAAATTCAGTCCAGGAATTACAAAGCTTTGAAAGTAAATATGAAAATCAGCTAACAGTTAATTAAAACCACGCATCTTATTGATAACAACCACAAAACCCCCTAAGAATACTTGAATCTAGTGTTGTCCTTTTCCTGTGCAGATGTGGCCAGGAAGCCAAGAACTACAAGCCTGACTGAGTCCAATTTGTGTCTATCCCCACTGCCTTGCCCCCAACCTTTCCTGGAAAAACTGTCTACCAAGCCCTAATACAAAAGAAGAAAAATAAGTCCTAGAAAGTGATGTTAGCAAGCAACGGAGCCTCTTAGATCATCTTGAACCATGCTTGTAAGAAGTCCAGACAAAAATGCACAACATTTTACAGAACTCTATAAAATATGTGAAATGTTTTTGAGACAATACTCAAAGCCCAGAACCTTTGTGCTCTCAGGTAATACCATAAGGGTGGGGAAGACAGACACAAACTCACACCATTACTGTTTACCTTCAGTTTTAGGTTTGTCTTTAGTTTACCGTGCAACTTTAACTGATTCCTTAAAGTTCACTTACATCATCATACTGGAAGTTCACGAAACCCTGCTGAGTCGTATCCCTTCTTCTAAAACATTCTGGAAAAATTAAGAAAACAAAAAAGAAAGCAGGTAAAAAAAAATACAGTTAATATTTTTTTTTTTTTTTAAAAATGCATTGTAGGTTCATTCGATTCCCCAAGCTACATGAATAAAAATTCATCAAGAATCCAAAAAGACCTAATTTCCAGTTCTTCATTTTAATAATTATCCCTTTATGTTCTGTTGATAAATACCATTTACCAATTTTGATAACATAACTCTGGAATAAACGCTGCATTAATTTTAAGTCTATTTTTCAATGGGGATTTAAAAAATCATACTCTATAGTTGTTCCAGTTCTGCCTGTAAACTCTATTGAAGGAAATCTATTTTGTGTTACCTAAAAGTTAAAGCTGAACTTGAGATAACTGAGTAATCAGACTTTATTAAATAAAAATATATTATGGGGATGATAGCAACAGGGTTATAATCCAACGTACCAGTGAGAGCTCTGAGTTTCACACAGCAGGCAATATAATCATCAAATGTGATCTTTCCTTGAGTGCTGTATCGCCTTGTGATTGCAGTCACTGCTTGTGGGCTCAGTCTAAATCCTATTTGAAAATAAAAAGTCTGTATTGAAAAGTTAACAGAATCTCAATACATTTCTAATTGGAAGTATGTGTCAGTTACTGTGAGGTGGTAACTGGTACTGAGAAATGTTGTAAGTCAGCGTCAGAAGCAAGAACTTTTCAGAACTTACCCATATTCATCAAGGCTTTCTCTAGTTCTTGACGATCTACTGTACCACTTTGATCGTTGTCAAAACTTACGAAGTGTTGCTTCCAGCCATTGACCACAGCCCAGAGTTCTTTAAACTCATTAAATCCCAGTGTGCCAGACATATCCCTCTGATTCCAAAGCTAAGAAAAATATTTCTTAACCTATAGAGTTTAAAAAAAGAGCCCTCTTTCCAACAGGAATTTGTATTTTTATCATCTGAAGTTAAAAACTCTTTCTTGAAGGTCAATATTAACAATATTTTACTATCAGCAAATTTTCTGGTAGAAAACTAACTACAGCATATCACAGGTTTCTCCGCTTCCCCTCAGTGAAACCGGATAAAACTATTTGCTCTTTGTGAATTTAACTTAGTTCACACATTTCTCTTTTACCTGCCACAGTGTAATTGTTACCACTAACATACATATCCAAAACAAAAACAGATGCCAAATGAAAAATTGCTTTAAGTTAGAATAATATCAATGCTCTTGCATTCTAAGCAGTTTGTTCAAGGTGAGCTAACAACCCTTTCAGTTTAATTTCTGTCTTTTTAAACAACAAAGCATTTGAACATGACATTTTAAGTTTTTATTAAAACCTCTAACTAAGAAGTCCTACTGTGGAATGCCATCATGCCATCTCATTAGATACTTGAACCTGATTAATTCAAGGGACAGGGTTTAGGGGGAGTTATACTGTATTCAGGCTGTGTAGTACAAACCTTAATTCATTTGGAAGGACATCTACAATGTTGTCCAATTTCAAAAGCAAAAACTCTATTCTGGGCTGCCAGACTTGGCTCTTCATGCATTCAAGGGAGAAACAGTCCCCTAGGCTCAGAGGGACACCACTTGGTGTAAGAACATCAGTCACTTATTTATTACAATTATTATTTCATCCAGTAAAATGAGTAAGAATGGAATTTTGTAGTTCCCCAATTATAATAATCATTATTACTTTTCAAGTAAGAGCTGAATGGGAACTGCAAAGCATTTCCCACATTTTGGGCACCCTCTGATCTTTGCTTATGTAAAGCAAAAATATTTACATTTCCTAGTAAAGGATACATCCAGCATTGAGATCATGAGTCTGCAAGTCTCTAAGTTGAAAGCTGTTTAAATTAGAAAAAGGAAAAGTAAGTTAAATTAAAAGAATGAATTTCAGTTTTGTCTAAATGTAACATTTTAAATAACTTTTTAGCTTACAATGTATAAAATATTATATACTTGCTTCCACAGTATACCACCATACCATATTTTCATCCAAGTAAGAGCTTTAAACCATTACTTCTTAGAAAAACTGACAGCAGACAATTAATTTCCTCATATCTCAATCCATACAGGTTTGGAGTTTCAGTCAAAGTGGTCTTTTATATTTCCCCATAGGCACCACTTGAGGAAGCCAATTTTACTCATAGAAGCTCGACTTTGTAAATTGAACATTAGGTATCCCGACAGAGGAGTCCTGCCCCAGAATTTTTTGGTCAGTATCAAAGCTCAATTTAAAAACAAAGAAAAACATCTTTTTAAGAATTGGCTGTTCATTACAAAACAAAAAACTTCAACTCCACAGCTCAGCAGTGGGGAACTACAATAGCTGTGAAGGGAAGTCTTATACGCATAGATCTGAATACAGAGAATTCACATTTCGAACTAGTCCATATGGAAAGAAAGCCCTTCCACCATGCAAACAAAAAACCCCAAACCTCTGCAGAAGGCACAATTACACGCATTTTCTAGTAGATGGCATAAGAATTAGTATGCTTTAGGGTTGGGGAATTTTTGGTTTATTTAAATCATTAACTTACGTTTATACGCTCCTGCAATCCCTGACTGGGTGAGACATCTCTGTAGCTCATCAGCATCTATTTGTCCATCCTTTCGATAACAGAAGATGTATCAGCTATTGTTTTAGTTCCCTCTTCCAAGTTGGTTATTCCCAGTACCCACTCCCTCTTCAGTGGCATTAAATTAGCTACCCCTTCAAAAAACAACTGATGATCTGTCTACTATATGACAGAAACTGCTTTTTATAACCCATATCTGTAACGATGTTTCTTTAGTTGATATTTTTGCAATATATACTAGCTTTCCTATCTAGTAAAATACTAAAAAATGATGAGGATTGAAAGATTTGCTCTAAACTCAACTTTAAAAAACCCCACTCATCAAATATTGCTAACATATATTTGAGAGCCAACTGCAGAGAAATCAAGGCACAAAATTTTGAACAGAAAGATACGTTTCCTTAAAGTACGAATTTTAACTCAGTAGGTATTGTAGCATCCTGCTCAGGGCCAAATAGAGGAAGCAGCTGCCAATTCGTGGAAGGAAATGAGCTGTCAAAAGTGAAGCTGGAATTCTATTATGCATTAAATAGGGAAAATAGTGTTGCTTTATATTTGAAACAAATTTACTTGCTTCAGCATCTTACTAATGTTTTTAAATCCAGCAAGCCTATTTTTTTTTGTCTCTTGAGATATGCTACTAAATATAGTGGGAATGACACAGCCAAGTAACTTTCAGAAATGAAAGTATCATCACAAATGGTAGTTAACATGTTGAATGATATTTTACAAGGTTTGAAAAAAAGATCAGGAACATTTTGATTCTCTGTAAAAGTAAGGGCAGCTAAACCCCAAATTGCTTCCAATATACTCTGGTAGTCTAACTACACAGATGTATTTAAAACGTAACATTAACAGGGAGGAAAAAAAAAAAAAGATACATTTGAAATAGCCGTGCATATTAAGCAGCAAATCTCTTCAAAGCCCTTTTGCTTTCTGAAACAAAGGCAGGATCTGCATAACTTTAAAAAAGGCAGAAAGACAGAAAAACATGATTTGTAATCACAATGAAGGTTACCAAAAAAATGTTTGGCTTTTTTTTTTTTTTTAAAATTAGCAGTTAAACTAGACAAGGTATAGGGGCTTTGTGAGCAGCCTAAAAAAAAAATATTACTTCCTACAAAGACAGTCTCAATTAATTTAATAAAGATTCTAAACAATATTTTGGACTTTCTTCTGTAAACAAAGAAAACTAATTCCTCAAATCTAAGACAAGATCTCTGTTGTAAACTACTACAAAGAAAGATCAGAGATAATATTATACAGTCATAAAAACAACACAGAGAGCAGCAAACCATAGCCAAAAGTTTTACTACTAATTCTACAATAAGTACTTATAGAAAACTGTAAGATATGGTTTTTTACAGACTTGCATGGATGGCTCTAAAAGCAACTGATAAATTATTTGCTCCATTTCACTGTCTCCTTACAGGTTTTTATTGCTGCACAGCCACTTGTCTCTGAAAATGACTCTTCCAATTCCAACAATAGCTTTTCAAAAGCTATCCAGTTTATTTCTGCAATAAGGAATGATTTCTGCAAATAAAGATTATTTAAGAGTACTAACTTGAGTACACTTAAGTGCTAACTTGATCATACCCATTAGCTCACTGGTTCCCCAGCTTCCAGTGACCATGCCTCACTTGAGAGGCTTGGGAAAAGTCTATGCTTTGCTGAGGTCCAGCTCCTGCCAGCTTTTCTCCACAGGGCTGCATCCTGTTTATTGCTCCCTCTCTTTCTCTTTACACTAGTTTACTCATTTTTCCAGTGTCAGTTACTGGTTTCGCTGCTGATTCTTGGCACACATCCAGGAGGCACTTGGATGCAGAGGCATCTCAGCTGGCAGCCAAATAACCAGCATGTTCAGCAGAATTTAGCTTGGGCTCCACCTTACCAGAAAGGCCTCCCTCAATACACACCGGTCATTCCAGTGTGTTCTCCATTACTACAAAAATACATGGTCTATGTATTTTCATAAGTTATGTTAAGTAATATATAGACTGTAGGATGCAACTCAATAACATAGAGAACAAAAATAACCCAAATTACAGCCTTAAACTGGGAATTTAAATATTAGCTAATATTGCTGAATTCAAACTTTCACATTGTGGTTACATCTACCTGTGGATAACAGCTGCAGTAGCTGAGTTTCAGATTTGCATGCATCCTATAAGTGTGCAACAAACAGCTATACATATGGGCCAACGAAGACAGAACTTCAGTTCAATAAACCTAATTTATTTGGTCCTAAACTTTGTAATATAGTTAAAGAACTTATTTCTAGTAACATCCATAATTATATAAAAAAAAATATATATGTCAAAGAATTACAGCAAAGAAATTAAAAATGCAGTGCAGAATGACAAGGAGGAAAAAACAGAAAGGCTGCAGGCAAAGTTGTAAATGCCTTTCCTCCTAACAGCATCACTCTATCTTAACAGCAAACCCAGATATATTGGCAGAACTCAAGACTGTTTTTCGTATTAGCATTTCATGCACTCTTTCGTATTAGCATTTCATGCACTTAGCCAGGTCTTCTCTACAGCCCATGCTTTCCACTGTTTCTGGCTTCCTTCTGAAGCTGACAGCATTCCTCAACCCAGACCCAAGCCACAATTCAGCTACAACATTTCCTGTAACTATGTACTTCCTACATAAACTTACACAGGAAATACACACATGTGTATATATCTGTATGCATTTACACATGCATACACACACTATATAGAAACCAATAACATTATTCAAACTACATAGTTACTGTGTGTAGTATTCAAACTACATAGTTACTGTGTGTAGCTATATGGTATAACTATACAGCTACATGTAGCAGATAGGCTCAGTAAAATCATACCGTTCCTTTTAAAACATGAAACAACAGTTTTCCTCACTGCAAATATTAGGCATTCCTCTTTCCAAAAGTGAATGTAGAAATTATTCCCCAGGAAAAATAAAATATCCAAGAAATAAATAACATTTTATAAGTTTACCTGCCCTGCTACTGCAGCAAAATAGCCATAAAGAGGATCCTGAGCTTGTCCGGGGAATGCTGGTCCTCCTGGAGCTCCTACATACTATAGAAATCAAGAAGAAAATTAATTTTTAATCAATGATTCAGTTAACTGTTAAGAAACTGCAGTTTCCACTTAAGAATCAACTTGTGCTTTTATATACACACTGCAACTAAACCAAACAAAAAAAAAGGAATTCCTTAAAAAAACCCCAACCAACCAAAAAACCCCAACCCAACCCCAGGACACAATCTTGTTATTGATATACTAATTTATTATAATTTAAGCAGATCAGTTTAAAACCTTGCACAGGAGTAATCCACTGATCTAGATACAGCATGGTGTATCTCATCAAGGTTGAATTTTAGTCTTCTACAAGCAGAAAATGGGGTACTGATTGTAAGACTACTAAGGCACTGCCGATTTTTCTTTCCACTTCACACAAGTTGAGCAAGACAGATCTCTATGGAAAATACTTAGAAGAACATGTATTAGGCATGGAAATTTTTAAATAAAACTGATTCTTAAGTGAAAATCATGGAGTGACAGAAGTAATCCTGTTTGGCTGCACTGAAACAATAATCTGTGTAACAGAGTCTATACCACTCTTTTAACGAGGCAACACTATCCTTTTTGATTTGGTGTACCATGGCCTTCGAAGCCACTTGGTTATTTATCGGCCCCATGAAGCGAAGACCGCTTTATATTAGCCACAAGGGCTCGCCGGAGAAGAAAACCCCAACCGGAGCCGACTCGGGGAGCCGCACCCCCAGAAGTGACTATCGTCCACCGGCAGCACCCGCCGGGTTTTTGCCTCCTTTCTTCACCCGCTGGCGGAGCGCTGAACCGTCCGGGGCCGGCTCCAGCAGTACCTCCCCGTCTCAGAGAACCCGCAAAGGCAGCCCTGCCTGCGCCGTGGGGCCGAAAGCCGCGACACTCCCTAACTCCGCCCGGAAGTGCCGCTGCCGGGCAGGGCCACGGCGGACGGCCCAGGCCGGCGCCACTCACCGCGTGCGGGACGGCCCAGAGGGTGCCTTAGGTCGCGGGGAGGAGGGGAAAGGCACCTCGGGCGCTATCGACCCAGCCTCAGCCAGGCTGCCCCGAATCCAGGCTCAACGCGCCCGCACCCCTCCAGCCACCGCTCACCCCGCCCTGGTAGAAAGCGCCACCAGGCGCCGGCTGTCCGGGAAACGCCATCTTCGGTTGCCACCTGCCCCCCGGCTAGTCCGACCTCATTGGGGCGTAACCACCCAGCCAGGAAGAGGGGGGGGACCGGGATGCGCCGCGGGCTCAGGAAAAGGCCGGGGCTGGAAGCTCTGCCACCCGTTACCAGGGCAGCCAGGGAGTGCAAGACAGCGGCGTCGCGAGCCGAGGGACCGCCTCTTCGATCCCGTCCGCCACCTCCCCCCCCCAGTTGGTGTGGTACTGTCCGCCGGCGGGGAGGTGGCTTTTCCTCCCCTCGGCACAACGGTGTGGCACGGCCCTACCTCAGGGAGTATCAGTGCCCGAGCAGCGGGTCGGCCGCTTCCCCTTGCCCTTTCCTCCCCGCCGCCATCGCTGGAGGCTGCATCGTTAGGCGCGGTGCTGGTTGAGGCGGAGGGGAGCGGTTTGGGCTCGGCCACGATGTGTCCCTGCCTGTCGGACGGGCACGGAGGGCCGCGGGCGTCCTGAAGGCTCGATGCGGTAACGGAGGTGTCCCTGGAACAACCCGGGGACAGGCTGTGTCGCGGTGTTACTGAAGATGATGCCACGTTATTTTAAACCCCCCCACTCGTGATTTACAAAAACCACTAAAGCACTTCGGAGGTGTTCAAGGCCGGGCTGGATGGAGCTTTGAGCAGCCTGGTTTAGGCGAGGTGCCTCTGCCCATGGCAGGGGGGTGGAACTAGATGATCTTTAAGGTCCCGTTGTTGGACGTTCTGTTCCTAAACTGTTCTATGAACTGTTGCTTTCAGTACCCCAGAAAGCAATGGCAGCTGAAATTAACACGGCTTGATCTGAGATGGAGTGTTTATTTGCAAAGTATTAAGCTTCTTTATGTTGAGAGGTATTTAATGAAGTTGCAAGAGGATGAGAAATTATTTGCTAGAGTTTGTATGACTGAAACAAATCTACCAGTTGTGACCTTGCAGGGTAAATGGTCTAGTCAGAAATCTGAAAGCATAGCATTTTATTTTCTGTTAGCATAAGTTCTGAAGAACTTTATGAATTTGTGTAGGACCTTATAAATTTAATCATGCTATTTTATAGGGAACTTTTGATTGAGAGTGAGTCACCCTTCCCAGCTTCTAAGTCATCCAGTAAACAGAGCTTTCAGACAGTGGCTGTATAGCACAATTTTTACAATTGTAGCACCAACTACACTAATACTGTTAATAGTTGCCAGTAACATGGTAACAAGTACTGCCGTGTTCTGTGAAATTTAGTATTCATCAGAGTTGCCAAATGAGAGAGACAAATCATTATTTAGTAGGTTGCCACACAGGATAACCTATATGAAGCTAATCTTTTCAGGGTAGCTGAGAAACAAAGCAGTGAATCTGGCTAGCTTTTCGGCTTAAGACATTCCTATCCCACAAGAGTATTTGAATTATTTGAATAACCAACTGTTGATATCAAACTGTGCAGTGGTCAAATACTTTTATTTAGCAGACTTAATCATGTGCAGTGCAGGTTATTGAAGACGTGGTGCTGAATCCTGTTTACAGTACATGTATTAAAGTCTGGGCAAGAAGCCTTCCTAATTAAAATAGGATCTAGGTACCGTAATAAATATATTAAAAACTGGAACAATTGAAAATAAGTGGCAAAGAATGTAAGTGATAAGATTTGAAGAGTTATACACCGATAAGCAAAATAGTCAAATAGTATCTATGTATTGTCAATAGCTAAAGAAGGTAGGTATAGCTAAAGAGTTGCTAAAGATAGCTGAAGAAGGAATTTTTAACTCCTTTAGTGAGGAAAAAAAAAACCCCAAACAAAACAGGTAAAATTCAAACAAGTTGGTAGATAAGTTGCTAAAACTGTACAACTGTAGCTGTATAGAAAATGTAGACCTGTTTCTTAAGTTTGGGGGGTTTTTTTGTACTTGAACTCAGCATAAATATGTAGTCATCTTCCATTTGCAGTGCTTCTACTGAGACTACTGGTAATGAACACTGCACTCAGTAGTTAATATTTGCAAGACTAAACCAATGATACATAAGGAAAAGAGCTAGAAGACAGATGTAACAAAATTATGTATTTTATATGGTTTGTTGGGTGGGCATTTTGTTTGCACTGGTGCATCTGTTTATACCATTTTTATCTCAGGAACAGGAAAACTGCAAAGAAAGGCTGTTCAAGGAGATTAATGAGTACACATCTGCCTTCTGAAGGGTTGCTGAGCTATGGTAACCTTCCAAGTTACAATAAGATAATTGCATTAGAAATACACCATCAAGAAATCTGTATAGAATAAATAGCTACTGATTTTGCAGATCTGAAAGAATGTGCAAACCCTCTAGTGAAAGACTGAAGTCAAGCAACACAGAACACTAGTACTGTTGCCTTTTTTGAGATAATTCAGTATATTATCCTAAGAAAAGACCTAAGTACAATAATTTTCTTTAAAAAATTAAAATTATGTGTACAGTTTACATTCCATAGCTTTTGCTGAATTCTTTGTAATATGGTGTTAAGAAGGAATTCAAAACAAAGATGTAGTAATAGAGCATTACTGCCTTAAAATCTGTTCACAGACCACATTCATTGAACATACCAAGCTTTCTCACAGTGCACAAAGGCTAGCGTAAACTTGCTACAAGTCACACTTTCTGCTTGCCCCTCTTCCCTTCCTCTGCCCCACTAAGCCTGTTTAGGCTTAACCCTGACAAGCTCGCACACAATGTGAGAATTTGGCCACCCTTGAGCCACACCATGCTCCCAGTTACATTCTCATCTGGTGTAGTGTCTGGGAGCTCTGTGGCAGTGTTCTGAGGCATCATGCTTTCCTGGCAAGCTGGGTGTGGAATTTGTCCTTTCCAGAACTGCAGTAGAAGAAGCTAGGGAGGGGACAGGGAATTAAAGTGTAAAGTTCAAATTTCCTGAACTGTTTACCTAGCACAACAGAGGGGATAAAAACTTAAGAAGAAGTGTATTACTTAAGAAGGGACAAAAAATAATCTCCTTATCCTTTTGGTAGCCTAACTTGAGAAGAGGCATAAATTCAAACAGTGGAAAGGTAAATATGGTGGAGACCAGAAGTCCTTAATACAATGCCTCACTCAGTGCCCAGGATGAATAGCACTCCACCGTTCTGCTGCTTTTTCTTCTCTTTGACACCATCCTTTCTATTTACTGCATGATATTTGTACTCAGTTCTGCAGTTATTTTGTACAAGGATTTTCTATAATAGCTAAGTTTTATGTTGGAATCATCAAGTAATGTACTTGTAAGGATAAGGGACAGGGGGAAGGCATTTCTGTCATTTTATAGGTAAAGAGAGTATGGAGATTAAAAGTTTCTGTAAATTTTGATGGTCCAGTTTGAACTGAGTTTTCTCCAACCTCATGTGACTTCCAGGCTTAGTTTGCCCTCCCAACTCCAATCTCTTTAACAGATGGTTCAGTGGTGACCAACTTCCTTACTCCGTACTCCATCCCTGCTTTATGTCCTTAGTGTTCAGTATGGTGGAAATTTTTCATCGCTCACTGGGCATCAACAAGGGTATTACTGAAGGCCTAAGACAAACTTAATAGTGAATAGTGCAGTTAGTGAGGTTTTGATAATAAAATTTACAATTAGCTTTTATTCAATACAGTAAAATAACACAACTTACCACGTCTGTTTCATTATAAATATAGCAGTTTGTGCTATATTTATAGCATTTTGTTTTATATATATTCTGCAGGCATGAGATCTTTACAGAATAGTTTTTTCAATAACAACATTAATTTCTAAGACCTCACAGCTTGCAGTTGGATGGTTCCCAAGATGGTCTTTAACTAAAGTTGTAATTACGTTATAAAGATATCTGAAGATAAAAGCGATATATGCCTGTGACTTGGAAAAAACATTTACAGTTCTTCTTACTTTGCATATCAGTTTACAACTGATCTTTATTCCTTTACTATGTACCCTATTTCAACACCTTCAGTACTGAAAACTTGTATAATTTAAAACAGATTGATGAGAACTGGAGTGAGTCATGCAAGCTCCTTTAATCCTTTGGCTGAATAACATCAGGTCAGGATCCAGGTCTGCTCTGCTTTCACCAGACAGAAGCCTGACTATAAAAAATGAAGTGCATATAACTGATTGCAGCACAGAACAAGTTTAGCAATAAGGTGTCTGATTTCCTCTTGCACAGCCCTATTTATAATCATAGGTGTCTGCATATATGTTCTGATATAAATCAGAATATATATTATGCTACTTTACCTTCTGATAGGATAGGACTCAGCTGCACTGGCTGCAAGATAAGCATTAGTTTATAAAACTCACAGTCATAGGTGGTAGAAAGTGCTGCAAAGCTTGGTTCTTTTGAGGCAATGTCATGGGTATCCAGCTACAAGAGGGTATTCCTGGTTCCACTGCCTATTTTCTGAATTATTTTTTTAGTATCCAGTGGCTATCTAATGAAAATGGAGAAATAGTCCAAAAGGCAAAACCCAGAAATGTATGTTCTGTGGGCTAAGGAAAAAGATCCCACTTGTTTGTTCTCTTGATTAAGTTTTCAGTTGCACAGTGGCTTTGTTTTAATATGTGAGTTAAAGCATATTATTTTACAAAGTTCCCTTCAGCTAGGAATTTAGAGCACTAACTTGTGCTCTAAAAAAACCAATTCACTTTTGCCACTTTGTGTGTGAAACCCCTAAGCATGCCTAACCCTATTAGGGGTTAGGTATGCATTAATTATACAAGAAATTGGCAGTGTGCTGTTCTCTCCATCATGTTTTGGACTGAATTCAGCTCTGTTGGAGGATTTAGGGATTATTATCTGCTTGAAAATGGCAGTAGGTGAGAAATAAGCTCCTAGCTGGTTAGTCAGCCATGGAGCAGTAGTTCTGGTCAGAAAACCTGGATGTAGAACATAGAAATGGCATTCAGGTGTCAACATTTTGTGATTGTCACCTATTAGGTGCCTGATGTGCGTTTGGGCTCTCATTCTTACCTCCTAGGTTTCTTGAGACTCTAGGCAAATGGCATTTATTTTCTCCATGATTAGTGCTTGAACTGAGTTGACACCACTGCAGTGCTGTAATTTCCATAATTGATGAGACTGGCAGAACTACTGGGGAAATGTCTTGGACTGGTTCGCCTGTGACTCACCCAGTAGCATGCAAAAAAATGACTCCAGGAAAATAAAGTTGTTATTTTTATTTGCTTGTTTAAATGCCCCACTACCACCAATGATGCAATGGAGTTTCTAGCACTGGGGGAAATCCTAAGTTTCAGCATGCCTGTGATGAAAAAGATGCGCCACACCCTGCAGAGAGAAATCACTTCCCTGATCCTGACCTTTCTGCTTGGTGCCTGTTTTGTTACTGTTTCTGTTACTACACAGGGTGCTTGTTGAAAGAACCTCAAATATTGCAACATGCATCTCCAAGTGGCCAACATGAGCTATAATTGCAGTTCCTGCCACAAAATGCTATCATACTTGAGTACACTCTTAAAGTAATGCCAGTAAACACAAATTTTTTTCCTCTGGCTCTGGGTTTTGCAATTTTTTTTTCTTACATGTACAGTTCTTGCTGTTTTTCTTTTTTCTTATATTAGCTTTATTGCTCCTTTTGTTTTCTTTCTTACGACCTTTCTGAGTTGCTAGACTGAGGATTTTTGCTTTCCCCAAAAGTGCCCACCAGATGTCACACTGGTATTTCTAATACGGGCATATCAGCCCATGCTTAATGGTTTCCTAACATAGACCAGTTTTTTACTATATATAAACATAAGCTCAGCCAAAGGTAGAAACAGAACACACCTAGAACAGGTATCAGGTACCTGCTGCAGGAGCAGCTCCTTGGGTCTCAGAGCTGATCTCTAATAGGAGATGTAATATTCCTGAACCACTCTTTGTGCCAAACTCCCTTAAAAATATCTAACAATGATTGGTTAAGCAGTGTAATTTATAAAATTAGCTACCAGTCTGCAAGTTAAAGTATTCCACTTTGCCATATTTCATATGAACTAGATCACAAGCAACATTTCTTCTGCCTCTGTTGGGGATAGGACTATGTGATATGGGAGGAATATTTTTGTCTACCTGGAAAGGGTGAGCACTGTCTACACATGATTAGTCAAATCAGTCAGTAATTAGTCAGTAATCATTACCCAGCTATGTATAATAACGTATCAAAGCAGTAATATTTGACGCATTGAGCTTCAGGACAGTTGATGCTATACAGATTGTTTTTATTTCAGGTTTGTCATGTATTTTGTACACTTTTTGGGGGGGGTCATCTTATTGATGCTTCTTTCTTGTCCTGTTCTTTTGTAGCTGAATCCTTTCATAATTTTTTAAAATGTACATTATATGTGATTCTTTCTTATTCTTTCAGTAAAATGATTAGAATTTTTAGGGTTCTATGGCACCTCTTAGTAAAAGCATCCACATGTATTGTTTGAAACTCTGGAAAGGGCTTATGAGAAACCAAGAGGGTAATGAGACCAGATGTGCTGTCAGTTGCTGCACTCTGTACTTCAGAAGTTTAGGGATCTCTAATTAAAAAAAGCTACAGAATGTTTTTTGCCTTTTTTCCTGCTCTGATAACTGTGTATTTTCATTAACAACAATACATATTTTTATGTAATCTGCTTACTCCAAGAATCTTTACAGATGTTAATAATCACTTGCTGCTTTGCATTTGTGTTGTGCATACGTGGCATGTTACATCCAGGAATGAATTGGCCTTGAGCTGTCTAAGAGCACTTTCCAAGTTTACAATAAAACTTTCTGACTTCCTTTGAATTTTGAAAGTGCAATCTGTTGGTGGCAGCAAATGCACACACAAAAAAAAAAAGCCTCTTTGAAGTTTGGAGCTGCTCTCGGATGTAGGACCCCAGTCTGATCAGTGTCAGTCCATGAGTGGGCTCCCAAGACTGTGAAGCCAACAAAGCTGTGGATGAGCAATCTCCAAACTTTTCTGGATTTGGGTGTTTAGATAGCTCTCTAAGGATGTTACCATTCTCTTCCCTTTCTGCTTTCATCTACAGATTTTGTGTCTTCATTCATTTCTGGTGTTTTTCATCACCTTTCTTATTAGCTGATGTCTTGTATAGCTCCCTGAGGATTTAACTTAGGCATAGTACCTCCAAATCTAACACCATAAAGTGTTGTCAGCCTTTCACATACACACTTCATAAAATTTATCAAAACTAGTGTTCTCATCATGTTCAAATATTAAAGACTGGGGAAAACACCCTGTCAGCCATAATTTAATAAAACTAAAAATATTCAGGGCAGAGCTAACTCCACAGTAGTTCTGACATGTAAGATGATACGGTAGCTCATGGCCATCATTACCTTGGAATCAAGGGGCCCCAGTTCTTCACTGTTAGTGGGAACAGAGAGTTATACCTGCATAGTCCTATTTTGCACAGCTCTCTGCTGAAAACCTATTTGGGAAAGGTCACAGATGTTTGTCTTCATGCTTGTAGAAGTGGCCAGGCTTTTTCTAATTGGGAAATAAGTCTGCTTCCTCTGGAGGTTTGCTGTCCTTAAAAAGTGAGTTGAGGGAGAGGGGAGTGGAGAATAAGTATAAATTAAGTGCTTTAGTTTGTTTCCCTTGTGAATTCTGTGAATAAAACTACTCAGAAAGCAATTCTCTGCAAATACCACCCTCTTCCTCTCTGGGATGAAACATGGAGGCATTTTAAGGGGTATTGTTGTCCTGGCTGAAAGATCTGATTTTTTTTAAAAGTTGTCTTCAATGTAGATATATATTAGATATACTTAGGTATGAGTGTTTTGTACCCAGAGACAGATTTTCTTCTGATGCAGGAGTTAGAGCTCAGGATGTCATCAGTGATCAGTTGCCTCTGATTCTGTCTGCCTTTGAATGCTTCTTTTTACCTCTTTACTTCCTCTTAAATAAGACTCCCAGCCCCCTCCCCCAAGTCTTTCCACTTATTTAATTTGTAAAACCTTTAGGTAGAACTTTCATAGTTCAACTAATTACAGCATGAATACTCAGCAGAATTAATCTTATTTAAGCATTTATTACACCCAAGATTAGGATTTAAGGCACTTTCACAGAGTGCATTAGTACTGCACCTAGTTCTTGCACTGTGATCCCTTTTGAGCTTGCTGCTTCTACCATAGCTAACAGATTGACTTTCATCAGGTATCTTTATTATTATGTATTTTCTAAAAACTAAATAACCCCACATATGAACTTATTACTGTATTTTCCACTACATTTATTTTTACTGGTTTTCCTGGCACATCTCTGATGGAAACAGTGTTTGGACGGATCACCGAAACTTCTCTCCTGATAGCTAAGGGGAAAATCCGTGACTCTTTATTTACACATACTCAGTGCTTGTGCCAGAGTGACCCACTTAGGAAATTTCACTTCCCCTCCCCCTCCCCCCCCACCTTTTCCTCTTGTAACAGTGTGGAGAAGGAAGCAGATGATGAAACAGCATGATCATTTTTTCATTTGTCTGCTTTTAGGAACTCTCAGGAAAATAGGCAAAAGATATGCAAGTGGTAGCATTCACACATTTATTGCCACATTTTAAAGAAAACGAGCATTTTGTGATGCAGTGTAACCTTCTGCATTACACAGGAAAATAACGTTTTATCTAATGCTAGTGTCCCTATGTTGAGCTTAATGAATTAAGCTTGTCTAAAGCACCCACACCAGCATACACACTTGACCTAACGTTTGCAAGAGGCAGTGAATCTGCCCATCCTAAGAAATAGTCACCTGATAACATGGGGATAATTATTCTCACTGGTTTGGTCTTTAAGGCATAACCATAGAGTTATTAATCCAAATTTGTATGGCTTTAACTCCAAGGATTTCTGTTGTATCTTTTTCATGCTGGGATAATGATATTTGATTCTGGTGCTTTGTCTCTCTAATGGTTCTAATACTTCTCCTAACCTAGGCTTTTACAGCTTTTAGTCTTTATGTTCTTTTCTTTGGAAAGAGAAGTTGAAAAGGAGACGTATATTTCCTTATATGTGTTCTTTGAAAGTAAGTGTGACAGCATCAAATGTCAAATACCTGAGAAGAACTGATCAGGTTTCTTTACTCTCAGCCTCTGAGTACAGTGATTTAAATAGGGTGGCACCTTTAAACCAAGTCAAAGCTGCCTATGTACACTTGTAGTTTCATTTGAAGCATGTGTGATACTTCCTGCTTCTCTCATACCTGCTGCTCTGTTAAACAATCCCAGAGTTGCATATGTTTGTATAGCTTATATTTTTTTCTGCATCTTCATAAAAGAGCAACTTTCCCCCACTTCTCTAGTTACTGGATTATGAAATTTTATCATTAGGTCAATGACCTGTGTACGTTTTACTGCATTCATCTCTGACTTTTTTGCAAAAGAGGATAAAGTAAGTTCTTATAGTCTGTAAAAGTAAGGAACATTTCCACATTCTTACACTATTTTTGGTGTAATGCACTTTTCTCCACTGTCTTTTTCACAATGTAAAACAGTCTGCAGCTGTTGCTCTCTGCAGCAGTTGAGCAACTTCTCTGTACACATGAAAATCACAATACCATGTTAGATCTTTCTCCTGTCCTCCCTTTCTTACTCCCCTTGCATATTTGAACATGGTTCATAACTCTTTCTAATAGGCCCACTGTGAATGGTTTTCACCTAGTACTTATCAGGCTACATCTCCTTTGCCTGGGAGTGTGACAATGTAGTCTTTGTTCCTCGACAATGACATTCAAGTTTGAGATTATCTGCAGTGACTTAATACTTTNAAATATGTTCCATATGTAACCACCATTCTGGACACTTCAGATAAGTCATGGAAATTATAAATTTTGTTGTCTGAACACCATAGTTAAAAAAAATCAGGCGATATATATATTATTATATATATTGAAGTGAGGGTAATCAGCTGTCAAAATCATTTGCCAGAAGTTGTGGTGAGTTTTCTAATGTTTAAACCAAGTTCAGCAGTTCTTTCAGAATATCTTTAATTCAGGAGTTTTCAGCCCATTTTAATGGATTACCTGGCAGCAATAACAAATCATAACTAGGATAAAACTGCATGTTGTCAGGAAGCTTGAACTTTACAGCAATCTGCATTACTGTTGAAAAATTTGTGATAGTCTGTGAACTGAAAAATATGACAACTCCTGATAATTCAGAAAGGAATTAATTCAAGCAATGTCTATAGCCCATGTTCTGCAGGAAGAGAGAATAGCTAATTACAAGGTTGCCTTCTGGCTTTCTAATCTGAAAAAAGCTCCTCATAATTAGAGAACTATCCTCAGCTTCAAGAAACCCAATTCCTCTCCTTGCCTCTGCGTGATACTGTGTGAGTCACTGACACAGGGATCATTAAAGAAACTTGGGATATGTCTGTAATGACAGTTAAGTGTGAATTAAGTGTGACAGCTTCTTCATAAAAGACAGGGAAGCTTAGCTTTGACAGGACACTTGGGTGTTTGTTTGAAGGAGATGTGCTAGAAGGCATTCAGTGATTCAAGGTATTCGGTGATGCTTAGGTATTCAGCATTGTCCCAAAAGTCAGCATGTAGCTGCACAAGGCCCTTCATCTGTTTCTGGCTTCTGTAACTGGACAGGAGGCATCCCACAGGCCCTGGCAAGATTATTTTAGTTTGTTGGATTTATTTATCTCAACAACACTAGCCAGGCTTCACAGTAAAGCAAGACTAGAATTTCTGCAGTGTGACTTGAGATTTGACCTTTAGACCAATCCAATGAAAGATGGGATTTGGTTTCCTGTCTTTACTTATGGGATTGGGAGACAGAAGCTACAAGCAAAACAAACAAACTCTAATCCTGTATGTATTTAACATAATTCCCTGTAATTACTTACACACCCAGCCCCTCTGATTGCCCAGGCTAGTTATGAGGGATGAGGACACTGTGTCTGTCCTGTCCCAATGCTCCCAAAACTCTGGTTCATCGCTCGCCAAGCAGGGAGGGGGAAGCTGCCCCATCCCCTCCTTCCTTCCAGGGACTACACCTCCAGCCAGAAGGCTGACAGAAGATCATCCAGCACAGCAAAAATAAGTTGCAGATCTCAGGACATGCAATGCGGTGTGGTGGAACTGAAGACAATTGCTCAGATCTCTGTGATTGAGAACCAGCAGTATCTGCGGTGTCACCTGCATCCCTTGGTGCCAGTGCATATCTGACATCCCATTGATATCTCAAGACCTAAGTAAATCTAATTAATAAATATACTTTATTTTAAGTAATATGTGCCTTGTTTTGGTTGAAATGGATATTCCCCAGGTATAACAAAAAGGCAAAAGGAGGTTAAATTAGCCATATCATGCAAGATATAAGGTCTAAAAATCACACTATGGTGTAATGTTCTCCATTAGAATAAATCTTGCTTATGTAATTAAATTCAACACTGTTATCCTGACAATGCCCATGTAATCATTTGTTTAAAAAGCTGTAATTTATATTCTCTAATCGTTGACTCTGATTTAGAAGTACAGTTGAGAATCAATGCTTTATTCCTGCAAGAAGTCTTAGAATGTCAAATTTTTGACACTGTCCTGCATGACATTCTGGTCTCTAAGCTGGAAAGGCATGGGTTTGATGGATGGACCACTCAGTGGATCAGGAACTGGCTAGATTGCTGCACTCGAAGGGTTGCAGTCAACAGCTCAATGTCCAAGTGGCAGCCAGTGATGAGTGGCGTTCCTCAGGGGTCAGTACTGGGACCAGTGCTATTCAACATCTTTGTTGGTGACATGACAGAGGGAATGAGTGAAACCTCNCCCACCTGGAGTACTGTGTCCAGCTTTGGAGTCCTCAGCAGAAGGAGGACATGGACCTGTTGGAACAGGTCCAGGGGATGTCCATGAAGATGATCAGAGGGCTGGAGCACCTCTCCTATGAAGACAGGCTGAGAAAGTTGGGGCTGTTCAGCCTGGAAAAGAAAAGTCTGAAGGGAGACCTTATAGCAACCTCCCAGTCCCTAAAGGAGGCCACCAGAAGAGATGGGGAGGGACTCTTTATCAGGGACTGTAGCAATAGGACAAGAAGTAATGGTTTTAAACTGGAAGTGGGGAGATTAGGATTAGATTTTAGGAAGAAATTCTTTGCTGTGAGGGTGGTGAGACACTGGCCCAGGTTGCCCAGAGAAGCTGTGGCTGCGCCATCCCTGGAGGTGTTCAAGGTCAGGCTGGATGGGGCTTTGAGCAGCCTGATCTAGCGGGAGGTGTCCCTACCCATGGCAGGGGGATTGGAACTCGATGATCTTTAAGGTCCCTTCCAACCTGAACCGTCCTATGATCCTATGGTTCTATGTACGTATGTACATAAAGGCTCTTCTTGGGTTCTGGAACCCAATGGAAAAGACCCTTTACAAAATTCTTTTAATGATGCTTCTGATGTCTTCTCTGACCAGGTTTTGTAGGATACAAAAAAAAATTAATTAGAATATAAAGATCGCAGCCATAAGAAATGTATGCAAGCTACCCACAGTTTTCATAGCACTGGCTACTGTCGAAATATTGTCATTGTGTGCTTTTAGTTTAACTGTCATGCAAGACAGAAGAAATTTGTTGTTACTACAATATTCAAGAAATAAATATGTAAATTTGTGAAGCAAATGCTCCCCAACTGCCCAAGAATAACAGGATATGAAATTCCTGAAAAAAACATTGCTGTTGGAGATCTGACCTATTATTATCCACTGAAGTTAACAAAGAGCCCGTCACTGACTTCAGGTGCGAGGGCTTTGGATCCTTTCCTGAGAGCTGCTACATGCACTCGGTTTGTTGTCGCCTTGGTTTGAACACAGCAGATATTGGCACTTTGTTCCTGGGGTAAACAGCAAATTGCAAATCGTACCTACCTTTGCATTTTCAGTTAAGTCTTGGTTACTGTGTTATCATAACAAAACAATGTGATATCAGTTCTTGAGGAAGATATTTTGTCTTTCCTGGAGGAGCTACAGACCTGCATGAGTGACTGTACATTTGAAGTTGAGTCTGGTGGCAGTTACTTTGCACTAATTCTCAGTGAGGATAAAGAAGACCTGTTTGGCCTGTTCTTCTCTTTAACACAAGACACTCAGAAGCACACAGGAGCCTGTCTGCTGCAAGGAAAGGAGGCAGAGCATTTGCAATGTTTGTATATCATACAGCATAGCTTTTAAATGATTGTTACTTGCCAGGACTGTTGCCGTTTAAGCTCCAACCCATAGGTTCAGCTGTGGGATATTAAAAAAGCCATATTTTTTTTTTTTTAATCTGTATCTGGATAGGCAGAAACCATGACAATAAATCGTTTTAAAAGTATAAAAAATCTCCAAATCTGTATCTGTGTCTTGTAACTCTTACTATTTGTAATAATAAAAGTCTCAAGTAGCTCTGTCAATGAGCCCAGAATTTGTCCCCAATATGGTAAATCTGTGGGATATTCACTCAGACTGCTCCTAGTTATTTTCTGCTCTGTCTGCTAGGGAGCTGTAAAGAGGTGTTAGAGGCATCCTCACAATATTCTTGTCACTTAGGTCCTTTGAACCAATACACCATCCCTTTTGTGTAAATGATTCCATAAGATTAACATGGAATATCTGTGATGGAAGCTTGAAATGGAGTGATAGGCTAAGGAAAAATTCTGTTTAGAACTATATAAATATACATATATATTTATGTTTATGACACACCAAGTATGACATATGCACCAGTGCTGGTTAGTAAGAGTACTCGGTGCCAGTTATTTCCAAGAAATCCAGTTCACCAATTACTGATACACTAGACTCCTTTACCATTCTTTTGATGATTAAGAGCAAATTCTTTCTGGGCCAGAGTATCATGTGAGGAGGAAAAGTTAGCTATACAAGTAGCATTCTCATACTTTCCTGTTTTTGAGTATTTATTCTCTGTTTGGATAGGGAAGAGAACAACAGAGAGATAGAAGATAGAAAGCAATTCTCTTCCTATAAAACCAAACAGATTTTGCCTTTTATTTGTTAGCCAATGCAAAGGAGTCTGCCAGATCACCTGTTTCCAGTTTAACAGGAGGTCACCGTCCCAGCTGGATCTTAGTTTTCCACAGCTCATTTTGGTGACTAAGCAAAGATCTGCTTATGCGAACATCCAAGTAGTGAACAAAGATGGGGGAAGGTGAGCCCAGGCAGGTGGCTGTGGACAAGATCCCATTTTATTCCTTGTCCCTAGGCCTTCCCACACCTCTGAGCAACTGAGCTTACCAGCAGCTGCACCCTATCAGAAGAGGACCCAGAAATGATAACAAATCCCAACAATGTAAAAAAAAAAAAATCTTTATTGTGGTTAAAATAGGTATGTTTTCATAGAATTTATATCTAAAGTTTTATTTTTTGAAAAATCAACAATATTCTCTTAATGAGATATAATACAACATATAACACAACCCTCTGACATAACAGAATTTTCCTCCAGTTCTTTTCCTTACAACTTACTGCTTACACAAAAAATCACTGATCATTTTTAGCCTGTACCTGTAGCAAAGCTTAAGCTTGTGAGCACATCTCACATCTTTCTGGAATTTTGGTCTCTCCTCCACCTGCTTGCCACCTGAGTTTCTGGTAGAGCAGTACAAGAAAGAATTCAGTAATCCTTGGCCCATACACTTTGAACATTAAAGTTCCTGTACAGAAACCAAACAAATCTTGCTCAACTATCACTAAGCTATGAACATAGGTCTCTTTTGGATCAGATGATAATGGAAGATATACTAATGCTGGGAGGAAGAGAGCTCTTTCTCAGCCAGCATCCATCCTGTACTAGTTCTATGGGTGCTGATGGTTTCTAGGGGAGGAAGCAGGGTGTGTATTCATGCACATGTGCATGTGGATCTGTATGAGTGTGTGTGTGCATGTGGACCTGAGTCTCATAGGCAGGATAGGGAAGAGGAACAAATGCCATCTAATGCCAAAGGTTACTCTGGTTCTGTCCAGCTGTGGAGGAAGTTTGGAAAGACAGAGGAGGGACATGAAACACCACTTCTCTCATACCCTTCTTAGGAATGGAGGGCAAATAGACAAGAGGAAATTTAGCAAAGAAACCCAGAGGGCCTGCACTTGTGTGAAAGCATGCCTGTGGTGCAGGAACTCACTGGCCTCACTTCATTTGTATTTTAAACTTATCATTGAGGTGGCTGTATTTTACTCAGGGCTTGGCCAAGTTTTTCACTTTTTCTCTCATTCTCCAGGTACAGGAGCCTCAGGATTTCATTTTGATATGCCTTCATAATATTTTTTCTTATTTTTGATAATACAGATTAGTCTAATTATACAGCAGACTTGTTTATAATGTAATTTGATGATTCCGAATACTGGGGGTTTCTCTCCCAGCCCTGTCGAATTTGAGTGAGAGGTTTGTCTAGACAAGGAAATATCAGCACAAATTTGACAACCAGTACAATGCACGGAATAATGAGGGACAGCATGTAGGCATTTGGAAGATACCATCTGTATGATGACGGGCTCAGGAACCACTTTCCACCATAAACCAGCGTGTGAGCAGTGCATAAAACCAGTGTCAGATATCCCAGTTTGGACTAGGGGAGAAAGAAAGAAAGAAGTAGAGGTAAAGACCAGTAAATTAAACCAGAATAAATGCAATTTGCAGGATACATTAAGTTTGTGGAACTTTGGGAATACTTAGGGACTGCAGAAATGAAAATGTTTTGTCTAATATAAAGGCACTTATTGTTTTCAAATAAAGATTAATTCAAATGGACATAGGTGAAACACACCTTGTTTTTTTTCTCCACCAACAATCATGATATTTTTGCTAGTTCACACATATTGCCTAGTGGTTGTCATATTTTTGAAAATGCAAAGAAAATGCTGAAATTCAGTGGAGACATCTAAGCTTTTTACATGCTGTAGTGCTAATCCATCCAGAACTACCATACTGTGCAAGTTTTTGGCCTTGATAAAACATTCATTGATTGTAATTTTCCCTTCCCTTGCCTCCACTCCCTGCCAGCAGCTTCTGCAGAGGCATGGCGGCTTACATGAAGCTTCCTCAAATCGGGGGCTGAGATTATAGTGTTACCAAGGGCAGCCTGTTTACAGGCACAGCAGCTTTAAGAGTCTGCAGGTCTGCAGAAAATGTAGATTTTCATTAGATGCTTAGCACTGAGAGGATCTGAGTTATGAAGTAATTTTTCAGACTCATTTTAAGTGAATTTTCTTGTAAACCAACAAAATTAGCCCAATAAATGATAATCTACAATGTCAGCTTTCTGTTTGTCATTTAGGAACTCATGTCTTCCCAATTTTCTCATGTTAATGCAGCAATGCCAGTTGTACTATAAGCAACCATCAGAGCAATTGATGTCTTCTACGGGTGAACTGTATGGCAGTTTAGATTTTTTTTTCTCTATGTCATTGAGATTAGTGCACACATCACATTTGGAGATACTAAGGAAGGAAAGCCCTAATTCTCTAGTAAACCTGCCTGTGGTCATAGTTTATAAAATAAGCTTTTTAGGATAAGTTTTTTTCTTACCTGTACAAATCGAAATTCTCTCCAGTTGACATTGTTGCTAACTGAAGGCAAGGAAGTTATTCCCAGAAGAACAAATAAAAAAAATCCTAGAATCCCTAAAGCCAAATAAGAATCACTAAGCCAGGCATTAGTGGTGTCGAGTGGTTCTGTTTTATTGTTCAGTGCCTGAAGAAAAGAAGAACAGGTATATCTTAGTGATAACAGATTTAGGATCAATATGCAGAAAAAATAGGCTTTAAGGTAACTGGGAGATAAATGTTATACATTTCTCTCTGAAAATTATTGGAGATTTACTTTGAATGCTTACTCAAAAAGAAGAGGCGTTATATCACATATAGGTTTCAAGTACCTGTAATTGTGGTGCATATCTTATACTGCTGTAGACCTACCGTTGAAGACCATATATGATCCTTCATTATTAAATAATGTCAGAAAGTCAAAATATGTGCCATTGTTATATGTATATGAAGAAATAGGGAAATATGTTTCTTTAAATCATTCTTAAAGTTTATATTTTTCCTCCTTATTTTCTTAATATGTAAACTATCTAGGAGGAAAACTGAGGCCAGAAATCCTATCAACTCAGCATAAAAGTAACAAAATTTGGATATAACAATGATTAAAAAAATCATAGAAACAAGAAAAATAACTGTATTGTAAAGAACTCTAGACTGTCCACACGAATTTCTGAAGCTCAAGATAGAAGGTAGTATTTGTAACAGAACCAGAAGAAAGGAAGACAGCATGGAACAGAACTTACCTCGGAGACTGTGTGACTGATGATTCTCCATCTTACGAAGGATCGAATTGGGATAACAAGAGTGTACACAACATGCAGAGAAGCAAATGCCAAGGCTACTAGTCCTAGCTGTTTCCTACACAGCATCCATTTGTCTAGCCAGTCTGGGAAACGGCGGTATTTGGTACCTCTGTATAACTGAATAATTGCAGCAAGCACACCAGGAAGATAAACCAAGGCAAGAAGGATGAGTGCTAATATAGGGCAGATCCGGTTTGGAATGGAAATTGCAATAAAAAATGAAAAGTCTTT
This sequence comes from Nycticryphes semicollaris, assembly GCA_013400055.1. NCBI lineage: Eukaryota > Metazoa > Chordata > Aves > Charadriiformes > Rostratulidae > Nycticryphes > Nycticryphes semicollaris. Next base: position 13,337 of record VXBJ01003793.1, on the reverse strand, counting down.
GTTTTCATAAACATAAGGGTAAATTACATCACGAATCAAACAATAGAAGAAGAAGAATGTGGTTAGGCCAAGGGACAAAAGGATGGGAAACTTCCACATTGGAAAGAGCCGCAGAGGGTAATTTTCTATTTCCTGAGCAGCCAAGAGGGATCCCTGATCTAATGGCATGAGACCCAGTGCACGAACAATATCCATCACCATTTGTTTAGCTTCCATGTCATTGCCACAGACAAACACCTGCAACCAAAAAAAACACAGAAGTTTAATTTAGATAGACTTTTGTGACATCTTCTACTGCCCTCCTGCCTGGATGAGCACAAGCTTCCTAGGCTACTTGTTGGCTTCCATGCTGGCCTTACTTTATGTAGGCAAAATGTAGCCTGTAGGTACTTTATTTCCTTGTCCAACAAGACTAATAACTAAGAATATGAGTCTTTTCTTTGGAGAAGGAGATTGTTTCAAGTGGCAAAATTTTATATCTGTAAAGAGCAATGTGTAACCCACTTAGTACAAGTCCTGGCCTAGAAGTATCATCATTCTATTTGGAAGACCTGCAAACAGTTTGTAAGTACAAGATTAAGTGGGAGTAAGTAAGAGAAAAATTTTCAATTGCTGCTACAGTGGTCTGTAAGGACTCCAGGGAACTGGGGACAGAGACTTTTAAAACATGATTGCCCTATCAAAAAAGTAAATATTATTTCTTTCCAAGTCTAGTAAAATAGTGAAAGAAAAGTCTTTTCTGTGAGTGTGCAAAAAATTGCTCCTTTTGGAACTTGGAGAAAGGGGGCATTTTCTGCTCTCATATGTTTGATGAAGGCTTGTAGAACCTATACTTGGAAATCCTTGGGTCTTTAATTTAGCCAAAACCATTTATTTGACAGTAGAAAGGAAAGCTAGCAATGGTTTGAGTAGCTGGCTAAAACTGTGTGTTGTACAAGAGCACTGTCCCACAGAGTGGCAGAAAACAGGGCAATAAGAAATGATTTTTCTACAAAGCTGCTGTGTTACTTCCTATGGTCAGATCAGTGCTTACTGGCCTATGGTTAAGGAGCTGTTAAAATGGTTTGCACGCTGTGGTTTTGTTAAACTTCTGTGGGGATGGATTCTGATTTAGAAAACTATTAATGTGTTCACCTTCCAGCTCACTCATTCTATTGTCCCATCATATTCCTTGCCTCCCTTTTTATACTCTCTTCACTTTCTTCTTGCTTTGATCTATTCCTCCTGCCTCTTTTCTGTTTAAATTTACAGTCCTGATGCAGCCTTCATTTCATCCTGATTTGCTGTGTCTAGCTCTGCTGTCCATCTTTCTTCCTTCTCTAGTCTCTCCAAACACCTTACCAAGTTCAGAGGCAATGTATTGATATTCCTTGTCACGCCACATTACAAACATCTAACTCACATTTATTTTTAAATGGACAATTATAGTGAAAATTCCATCTCAACCCTGCCTGATTCAGATGTTCCATGTGTGTTTTGTCTAGCTGTTAAGAAGACATACGAAACAGAACTCTGTGACATAGGAACCATCTGTTGCTTAGTCTTACTTGCCGGCTTGCATCCAGTGTGCCTGACTGCAAGGCCCAGGCTGACACAGTGTTAAAGGCTTTCACAATCTTTGCGCCAGGCACCATCTGAGCGAGGTACTCTGCGTTGGATTCAGGATACTGGTTGATTTTTAAGTTGTTGCTTATGTCCACCAAGACTTTTCCATGGAGATTTTCTGCTAGTGGTGCAAGAAAGTTGTAATGTTGCCTCTGTATTGCTATAATGATGATGGCTGCTTTCTGTGCTGCCTCTGCGTGGCTCAACACCTCTGCATCCTTAGGAATCAGGTTGGATGTCTGTGTGCTCCGGCTTCCAAATACGACGGGGTAGCCACACTGAATCAATTTATGCCCCAGAGCTCTTCCAAAATCTCCAGTTCCAAATATGCACACTGTCTCTCTTTTGTTAGAAGTGCTAGAAGCCAAAGCCATTATGTTGGAAGGAATTTTATTCATCTGTTAAAAAAAAAAAAAAGTAGTAAGAACAAACTAAGCAAAACATGCACCTTTTGACAATGAAAGGTTAGCATCCACTCTGGCTATACAAAATAAATACCTGAGAGTGTTCTTGCCACTTAATATGCTTCCTGCACACTCTTCTGAATACATAGAAGACTTCTGTACAATTTTTAAAAAAACAGTTCTGGATCCTCTCCATCTGTTACAGCACCCTTTTTTTTCTATTCATTTTATGGGTATTAACATTCAACTGAACTGTTGCTGTTTTCCTCTCGCAAAGGGAAAGCAGGAGGGAGGGATACAGGGGCACAGAGAGCAAGGCTCACAAGCATTTCAGAGTAATTTCTGCTTATTTATGCTACTAAAAAACATGGAAGAGGTGTGTGTTTCTAATCAGATTAGAAACTGGAAGGTCTTTTGTAAAACACTTGAAGAAGAGACATTATAAAAGATACCTACAAATCTATCTGTTATTCTCACTATTTCCTTAACGTGATTAGTCAGTGCCAGTTTGTTTTATTATTGTTCTTCTGTTTCCTGAAGAATGTCCTGTGAAGCATTTGGACAGTGGAATTGAAATATTTCATGTTGAACACTTATTTCTGATATTTATATATTACTCATAATAAAATTCTCTTTGAGGCTTTTATCTGTCCTCTGTTATCACTGTACCTGGAAGCTTCAAAGTCTTTAATGTATTATCCATGCCATAGCAGTACGTATGCTCTGTACTTGCAGAGTGAGATCCATGACACAAACACAGAAGAAAAGGGTCTGCTACAGAAGTCTTCCAGTAGGTCCACATGCTGTTGTCTTTGCTTTAAAAAAAGTGAACTCAGGCCAGAAAACCTAAGGGTTGAAGGAAGACCTCCAACAGGAGAGTCTGAGAGACAGTTCTGTTTGAATTTAGTACTTAGGGCAGACATTTAATTTGCAGAAGCTCTGATTCAAATCTTTCACTGCATTGCACATAACTGTCTTAATGAAAGCAGTGGGAATAACCACTTTTCCATTTTGCAGGAAAGAAATGCATGGAATGATTAGCTAGACCCAAAACAATTGCTTTGTTACTGTTGTTTATTAACCCTTTGTTTACACTCTCCTGTGAAACATTGCTGAGAATGAAACTTTGCCATTTAAATATACTGAGATTATACTCTTCACTTTATTTTATCTTTTTCTCTATCCAGAATAGTTTTTGATTTCTAAAAATCTGGCATGATTTTAAATTATTTGACTCAAAACTTGGTTTTTTGGCGAACAAAGAAATCAAGGCTGAACTTCCCCCTCCCGTACTGTGACCTAGAGTTAAGGGTTGTGACTCAGGGAAGCACACATCTTTTTGTCCTGTGCTGTAAGGTATAAGTATTACTAGCAAGATAGACAGAGAAATGCTTATTCTGAGAACCGTATGTGATGATTTCGGCTTGAAATAGCTGTGTATGTAGCTAGCTAGACCCCAGTTGCCTCAGCACTGTTCTGGCAATGAGCTGTGGGCGACCTGGGACTTATCGAGCTGGCAGGGGATTTAGAGGAAAGCATCGACTCAGGCACAGAAGGACCCAAGGATCCATGTGCTCATGGTCTATGTGGCTTGTGCAGTTCCCACGGGAGGCTTTATAGTGCAGCAGGGTGTTAATCCCAGCTCTTCTGAAGCACCTACCCAGCTGCTCTTTGTGTACTTTGTCAAGTAACTCACTGAGCATGAAAACTGATCCTCAAAGGATCTATCTGAATATCTCTTGTATATTTATCTCATGCATACAAATATAAAGTCCTCTAACATATTTGAAAATAATTCTCTGAGGCTTTATTAATATCCCATAAGGCTCTAATGTGACTAAAGGTATAAAATTCCTTATTGGGGATAGTCTGTATTTCAAAAAGAACAGGAATTGCATATATAATATTAATAAATGGTCCAACACAGTAAGAATCAATTTTATTTTCTTAATTTTTCCTTTTAACAAAGTAGGCTTGTATCTAAAATGAAAAGCAAAACTTATTTGTAACATACGATCGTCCACCTGAAAACTTTTGTATTTGCCCTCAAGAAATCGTTAAGTTATTGCTGAGTGAACTACACAAATCATTCTCCTCTCCAAAGTAAGACTGGAAAAAAGCAAACCTCAAATAGATGTTATCAAGTAATGTCTTTTGTGGATCGCTTACTGTTATGTTTTGTTTGAGCTTATAAAAGAAATGGATTCACCAAAAATAAGTAAGTCTATAAAGTCTTCCGTTGTTCACTAATACTAAGCATCTCATTACTGGTGAACACTGAACTCATTTTGCCAGAAAAGAGATAAAGAGGGAGATGAAAAGAAAAATTAATGTAAGAAAGTTTCTTTTTTTTTTTTTTAAATTACAGTTTCTTGGAGCACTAAGATGTAAAGGGACTTGTACACGACAGTGAATATTACTGCATAGAAAGCTGAAGAACATTAATGCTGCTTTTAATACTGGTGGTCTAATTTATCTTAATACTATTTTTAACAAGAGAGAATTTGCTTGAATAAAGTAAGCAGAATTTCCCTTTTCTTTTCAAGAATTACTTAATAGGGATGTCCACAGCTGTTATAATGGTACACATTATATATCAGAAATAAACTGGTCACCAGTGAATTTCTTAACAAATTAAAGTTATTGTCAAACTGATACTAATTTAACAGTGAATCTGCTACTTCTGAAAATCACATGTAAGACAAGGCAAGTTTTCTTTTAAATACCAGGCCTTCTGGACCAACCCTCCTTCTAACAAGGAGGGAAGTTAAATAAATTTTCTCCATTGAATCCTTTTTTCCTTCCTTTCTAACATGCCTTTGTGCCAGCTGGCTGTTGTTGTATTAAGAGAAGGTTGTGGGCTTTGCAGTGAACTTCTGGAGGTTAATTCAGGTGATAGGTTATGGGGACATAGACAGTTCATAGATAAATTCTAACTCTCCTGTGTGTATTTGAACGAAACGGGTGTAAAGTCAAAACAAGGAAAATGACTTCCAAAAGTCCATGACAGCAATAACTACAATGCAAGAAGATATTAATTTGCTATAGGACAAGGTCTTTTGTTGTCATACATCTGTGTGAAGGAAGTGAAGCAGAAGTGCATCACGGGGAACATAGCACCAGTCTGGTGTCTGGGAGCTCAGCCTGAAGGTTGACATGGGGCCTCAGTGTAAGTAGCTGATGGCAGTGGGGGTCTGCTCCATGCCCATGGGTTATGCTCCAGAAACCAGAAATACTCGTCTCTTCTTTTATATATATAGCCATATATTATCTGAGAAAAAGCCTTAGAGATTTGCATCCATACATAATATTTTTTGCTTATATCCATCCCTCTAACATTAGAGCACTAGTGATGCCTTTTGTTATTTGAAAGATAATCCATGTAAGCTTCATGACTGAATAGCTGTCTACTTTCTCTTCTGCATTGATTCTGTATTCTTATACAACAAATCATCCTATTTTAAGGAAAATGCTGGTAATCTCTGAGCTAATTACTACTTGGTCACTAATTATAAGAGGAAGTGCAAAAAGAAAAACAAAAGCTAACAGTGCAAGACTGTCATTTCCACCCACTACATAAACACTAGGAGAACTGAATGAAGGCACAATATTTAGTTCAGCAATTATATGAAAATACTTCGGTTATGTGGAATTTGAAGACAGGCACGTGGCCTTTCATGTGGGAAAAAGGAAGGATTTCCTAACAGAAACAATGCTGCACATGAAGTACAGTGCCAAAAGTGTAAAGACAGAGATGGGACTGAGACATAAACTGGGATGGATAATGGAAAGATCAGAAAGATGTAACATGAAATGACAGATGGGAGATCAGTGGTGTGATTCAAAAGGTAGAAAGACAAGATGAAAGAACCAGGAAAGAGTAATTTTAGTATTCACATTTTAAGATGAAGCAAAACAAATAACTCTGTTAGTGATCTCAAGAGATTATGTAGTCCATCTCCTCCTCTAAGGCAGAATGAACTAAAGCCAAAATGCTTGTCTAACCTGTTTGTAAAACCTTCCTGTGCTATGGATCCTGAAATCTTCCTTGCTTACTGTTTTCTCCTATACTATTGGCTAGATTTTCCTATGGCTAATCTATATCACCTCCTCCACAGTATACACAGGTGTCAATTTATCCCCCTTCTCTTTGCAACAGCCTTTGTTGGAAAGCTGATACCATATTACCCTTATCTTCTCTGATAAAACAACCCCTGAAACTCATGTTTCTGAGAGTGGTGAACTTTCTCATGGCTTTTTTCTGATCTTTCTAGCTAAACTTTCTAGCTTTTCTTTCTGATCTTGCAGCTAAACTGCTCCAACTGTTAATTGAACATGGTGCTGAAATCTTACCAGACAGAAAAGGATTACTTCACTTGCCTCACAGACAACACATTGTCCCACTGTCACATTTGTCTTATTCACAACACAGCTGCTTGTAAATCACTATGGCAATAAGTACTTTAACAAGTAGAGTGTGGCAACAGGAACCAAGACGTGGAATGAAACAGCTGCTGTTGAGCACATGGTGTTCACACTATCCATGTGTCAGAGATTTCCACCTTGGGCTAATTTTGGTATAATACTAAAGCCTGATTACCTATTAGCATCTGCAATGCATTGGGGTGTGCCCTAAAGCATGCCTTCTGGCTCAGCTTTTGTGGAAAGGAGCCTAGTTCCATATGGTCTAAGAGCTTTGTGTGGTGTAAAGCAAAACTTGGCAAGTGGTGATCTGCTCCTACATCTGATCAGAACTGAAATACTAATGTAAACGCCCCCTGTTACACCCAATCTTTTAATTGGACTGCTCCCACACCAATTGCTCCACCCTCGACTTCTGTGGTTTTTTTTCTGAATCAGAGCTCTATCATGTACTTGCCCCTGCTGAATAGCACCATATTTTTTCAAACTGTAGCTTCAATTTGTCAAGATCATTTTGATTTCCAAGCCTGTCCTCTAATGTGCTTTTCAACTTTGTCAGATTGCCAGCTTTAGTAAGCATAAAGTGTATTCCGGCATCTATGCCATATAATGCAATTCTGGAACAGTACTATTGCCATGAGGGACCTCTTGTATATCTGCAGTAAATGTAGTCTTCCATTTTGACAACGATCAACTGAGAGACTGAAAAAGCTAGTTCTTCAGAACCTTAACTTATATTAGTTTAATCTAGGCTACATTTTCCTAGTATGCTTTTGAAAGTCTTCTCTAACATTTACGATACTAAAAACTTCACTCATGTCATGTTGTATAGCCTCTGTGATTCCCAAGGCCTGTTATCCTGTCATAACAGGAAATGAGGTTGGTTTGGAATTATTTGTTCTTGACTAATCCATGTGTCTATAACCCATTTCTTTTTTATCTTCTATTTGCTCCCTCTATTTTTGTGAAAATTGTACTTAAATGGATTGGGCCATAATTCTGCACCTCCTCTTTTTTCTTACTTTTAAAGATACCTGTTATTCTTACTTTTCCAGTCATTCAAAACTTTATCTCTTCCACACAGTTCTTAAATACAGTTATGAAAGGCTGTGAAATGCTTCAGTTATCCCCTGCACAATGCGAGGTGAATTCCATCAGCCTTCCTGATCTCAGGTCACTTAACACACCTAAGCACAGCCTAATGTCTTTCTTCTGTCATCTAGCTGGAATTTTCAGATCTTTGCTGCTGGTGTAAACGTTTTTATGACTGTTGACCCATCTAGTGAAGAAAGATCAAAATAGGCATTACAGAGTTGGCTTTCTTGGAGTCCTTAGTCAACAGCTTTCTCTCAGCTGAATGGTGGATCAATTATTTTCTTGATTTTCCTTTAACATTTTATGTTTATACAGTAAACTTCTTGTTGTTCTAGATTTACCTTGCTAATTACATTTTGTGCGGTGGCTTTTCAAATCTTATCAACATATTAATATCATTCTTCTGTGCTAGTCCATATATTTTGATTTATCTATGCTTTTGAGTTTGAAGTTGTGGCTGTCTTACTGCAGTCCTTCCTCTGCATTGAAAATTTTGTCTTTGCTTTTAACATAGTTTCTTTAATGAGTTGCCAAATCTTCTGACCTCATTTTCCTCTCAAATTGTCTTTCTCATGGAATATAATATTTTTTGTGTTTGTTTTTTTTTTTTTTTTTAAATATCGAATCTCTTTTTTGTCATTTTCTTCAAATATTTTAATATCTATTGAGAGACATAGTGAACTTCAACTATATAAGTAAATGAGTGCATATTTTTGTTTGGTATTGTACTTTTTTGATTCGTAACTTTTAGTTTCACATGCTGTCAAGTTCTTAAAAATTAAAGAATTTCTTTCAGGAGTAGACTTAATTCTCATTATTGTCTTAGCTGTTTATTGCCTATACTGACAAGCAGAGGGTTGTTTGTTTGGGTTTTTTTAAATGAGAATCCCCCTTTGTCTTGCAATCTGTGATCAAAACATGTATATTAGATAAAAGCGCCCTAATACTCTAAAATGACATATAGTAGCCCATTAATTAACACTACAGAAAGAGTAGTTTCTTCATTTCTTGCATGTGTAGTACTGAAGCTTTGAATATATTTTTATGAAGTATTTCACACATGCATAATTTGAAGTGATCCTGGTGTAGCTTGGAAAATAGGTGAAATATGATTTAAAAAATCTCCTTGGAAGGCATGTACTCTGAGGCAATCTCATTTACTTAAAATTTCATTTTTCCATTCCCACAGAAAGAGGAAGAACACACTCTGTAACAAAAACTGTTATAAGCTGGCAGTTGTAGAACCAAATCTGCCCTAAATTATAAACTGCATTTTCTTTTGCTTTGTACACCTAGAAATGAAAAGCATGTGGTTAAACTACTCTCCCATGATTAATCCAGTGCTTAAACATATAAAGAAAATAGCAGAATAGCTCCCTACAAACGTATTACAACAACTTATTCATAATTTTGCTTGAGAGCAAATGAAAGAAAATCCTGGGCTCCATGTTTTGACAAAGCTGATAACAAATAATCATTTGAGACAATAAATACTCCCACAGAGGACATTGTGTTTCCCACATCTTCACTTTTTATCAGGAAAACACTAAAGCTGCCTGGAGGCTTTTCAAGTAGATGACATATAGGCCTAAATAGATGTGCATAATGTTGTCTAAATCATAGCAAAGTACTGAGAGAACTGGAAATCTTACCACCTTCAACTGCTCCCATAAACACGTAAGACCCAGCGATAACTTGAGTAATCTTGTCAGACTTTTCAGGGTTGTTGTACTTTTCTGAGGTGCGTAGGTATTAATCTTTAATCCAGTCTAGTCAACTGCAAGGGGAATGAAAATATTTCATAAAACACTTGAAGGTGAGCAAGGGTAAGAAGGAGAGATGGACTTGCCTACAGCACAGGGAGCATTGGATTTATCATAGTTGGCCCAGAAGATGTCCTGAGACCCTGAAAGATGTTTTCAGATCTAGCACACATGGAGAAGCACCTCCTGAATTCCTGCTGAGTCCTCCCCTCACTGTGAAGCTCTTCTTCTGAGCATCTTCTATCTGCCATTTAGAGACATTAACAAAGAACTATGTCTCATGAAGAAATAACACTAGAAATAACGAAGCCTGGCTTCCTAGGGGTTTGAGTTTCTTGGCTGATTGCAAGCTCTGATTGAAGCTGTTTCCATTCACAAGAGATGGCTCCTGTAACATTTTTTTGTCATGTGGATTTTTAGGTCTTTTAAATGTATATAAGCACAGTACAGTCTTTCATTTTCCAGAGCTCTTCTGTGGGGGTCTTCATCTGCCTTTTTTCATGCAACAGATGCCTCGCTCCTCCTAGCATATTTGTTTGAAATCATCTTTAGAAGAATGATTAAGGCATGCACATAAACATACATACACTCACATACTTCTGCATGATGAGAGAAATCCGTCTTCCTACAGAAATCAGGCTAAAATAATGGACACCCTAAAGAATATGTGAAGTACACACACCCGTATGCATGTCCATACCACCAAAAGAGGAGGAAACAAGTAAGAAACGCTCAGTTGTGACCCTGTGTCATTGTGGTCTGTCAAAAAGAATGGAGAACAAGTCAGGGATGTTATTTGGAAAGTTTTTACTGATAGCCCATCAGTACCGACACTGGAATTATCTGATATTACACTAGCAACCAACTAAAATTAGATCTTCACAGTGCTAAAAATGACATGTATTTATTACAAACTCTAGGAGTGTATGACTAGCCTGACTCTTTTCCCATTCCCACTAATGGAATTATTGATTTGCTTTTGTATCTGTTTGGCATGAGCAGGAAGAATACGAAGTTCAGTTATTTCATAACACCTGTGATAAAATCAAAGGCGAGATGGCTGCTGCGTCACAGTGATGATGTTGTTGGCTGTCTTAAGCTCTTAGAAATCTGAGGAGTGGGAGGGAGAGTGTGGTGAAAGATTTAAGAAAAAGGAGCATGAATGTGAAGTTTTATTGCCAAAACAAATATATGTGGATTTGCAACATGTCTGGAATCTTTTTTTATCGTTTTCTTCAAATCTTTGAATATCTGTTGAGGGACATGGTGAACTTCAACTACATAAGTAAATGTGTGCATATTTTTGTTTGGTATTATACTTTTTTGATTGGTAATTTTTAGTTTCCCATGCTGTCAAGTTCTTAAAAATTAAGAACTTGGGGCCAAGCAGACTTTATATAAAGTTCATTAATCTGTGTTATTGCTTATACAAGTCTATATGCTAAAATGCTGTTATAAAAACTGTGTATAGACGTAATTTAACAACAGATAACTTTATCATTTACTATTCACTTAGTATGAAGTACATTAAACTTGCTTGTTTTGGTTTCCTTCCTTTCTTTTGCATGGACATGAACATTTTCCTCTCCTACTTGACTGCAGTGAAGTGACATCTGCAGAGACATGCCTGCCTTCAGGACAAAATGAGTACTAATATTTTCAGATATGTTCCTCACAAAATGAGCACTGATATTTTCAGATATGTTCCTCACCAAAAAAAAGAGTTTTACATGCTGATGCATTTTTCAGCAAGGAAAAATTCTTCTCAGGCAATCTTTTAAAAACTTGTTCTTTCTCAGGATGGAAGAAATTTCCCTCTTACTGAGTCAATGATTTCAGGAGTCCTTAAGCAACAACCTTAAGCTACAGGTTTTCAAAAATTAAATGCTGAGAAGCCTGAACTTAAAAACATGCTTTTGAAATAAATTAAACCAGAGGTGAGATTAATCAAAAATTTGCAGAACTTTTGAGTGCAATAACCTATATTGAGCAATGGAAAGATCTAGTTAGGTTTTGGGTTTTTTTTGACCAAAGCTCCCTTTGCAGCTCAGGTCGTGCACATGTCCAAGCTGCTGCTGGTAATTCTTTGGCCTGGCAAGTGGGGATGGAAGTGCACAAGCAGTGGGCTCCTAGCCCAGCAGATGGTGCAAATCCTCTCTGACAGGGAGTTATTGCTCTTGACGCACATCATTGCTACAGAATTGCTTGCAGTGCAGCACAAGGCAGCCAGCCTTATCCTGTGCCACAGGGGCAGAGGAAGATTTCCACAGGATGTCTTACAAAATCTCTGCTGCCTGAGCCCTCTTATGCAGCTACTACCAACTTCAGAGAGAAGTCACCTTGGTTTCTGTTCTCTACTTGCTCCTGGGTCTCAGTCAAGGACACTGCGTAACTCTTGTTCCTACCCCTGTGAAATATGCAGGGTCAAGGCAGAAGTTACACTGTTGGTTCTGCACATCAAGACCATGCAATAAGCGAGAAAGGAGAGTGCCAGGCCCTGTCTATGCAACTGGAGTGGAGGAAAAGATGGCTATCTGGGACAGGGTATGGAGCACAAATGAAAAGCTGATGTGCTCTTATTAAACTTAACTAAAGAGGAAAGAAAAGGGTGCCAGGAGATACAAAACAGAATGTTATACTGCTTTTGTAATTGCCTAGTTGGACAAAAGAATTCCCTCCTGCAGGGTGACCCTCGTGTTTGTTTCCAGCAAGGAAATGCAAAACAAAATGAGGAAGTGGCATTTACAAGTAAGCCCCTTGTCTATATTGCATTACCATTTTATGCTATTATGATTATTGCATAATTACCCACCTGTTGGGTGTACTCATGTTTTTTTTTTTCACGTATTTCCTGCTCTCACAGTCCTTGTAGCATGGGATCACCCCAGAGAAATCCTTTGTCAAACATTCCTGTATTCTAAGGATGCCAGAAAGTGTTATGCTCTTTGGCAATCAACCTCTCCACTAAATTTCTTAGTACTTAAGGCTTGTTTATCTAGAGGCCTACAGAAACTTGCTCACATAGCAAGTGCATCACTAATATATTGGTGACAAACAGCAGTAAAACACTTTGATGCCAGACCTTAGGTGCTGTAATTTGTCTGAGGTGGATGGCTGAGCTGCCTCCATCGTTGATCAAGCAGCTTGTAGCAAATTGTTATAATTAAGCACTTTTGAAGTGTCAAGTTATGTGAAGCTCTGGTGCAGTTCAGGTTGTAGAATTCAAACAAAATTTATTAACATACTCGTTTTTATGGGATATCATGCTGGTTTATGGAAATATTTTTGGTGGTTTTTTTTTTTCCACATTCAGATTTGTCCTGGTGGAGCTGCTCCACTTGGGAAAAGCACATGGAGGGAAATCATCCAGAGCTGAGAACCTGTCCTCCCTCCTGATTTAATCTTGACCTCATGTTTTCCTAAGCAAGTCATGGGCTCTTCACCTCCCAGTGGAGGTATAGACCCAGCCTTGTCGCTGAACCAGGATGATCTGCAGCCCTTTGCCAGCACGACACACAAAGCAGCTCAGTCAAGCATGAGAAGAGTTGTCCTGAGCTGGGTAGCCTGAATCTGCACCTCCAGCACACTGCCACCATCAGAGTTAGACCATTCCTCCAGTAATCCCACCAGGAGAGGGTCACCTCAACAGTTTAGTGAAGTAAAATAACTAGCTTGAAGCCACCTTTGCAATTGTGTCTCCAGAGTTGTACTCAGTAGTCACTATGAGGTTAGGAGACAGTTTTGTCAGTCCTCTGATTAATGCGTGTGCTGGAAGGTATTCCTGCTCCTCCTCCATGTCCAAGAAGCACCGACATAACCAGTACTTATCTGAGCTGCCACTGACTGCCTGCTGCAGACCTGCTGGAGCACTCTGTCCAAACCTCAGCAGCAGACAGGAGACAGCTGTCAGCAGCAGCCCACAAAATGTTCCATGAGGGCATTTGAGAATGCACCCATTTCTCACAGCCCCATCTACAATGTCAAGTAAGTGCATTTACTATTTCATTGGCCATGCTCTCACTGAGGGGAATACATTTTTGAGAAAAAG